>RJWM01021872.1:0-33085 GCA_004363535.1 Dasyprocta punctata
CATCCTTTTACTTTAGTACTTTTTCACTTGTTTGGGTTCCAGTGCCTCACACCACTTTGATTCTGCATTTGCATTCCATTTGCCCCTGCTGGGCTCAGGATCTGGAGTCTCACTCTGATCACCTGATCCCTTTCCCTCCCCTTGTAATTAAATCCTTGACTAATGGCTTTCCAAACTAATTGTTTAAGAATAAAGAAAAAAGAAGGAAAATGAAAGACAATAGAGAGGGAAAGGAGACAAAAAAGGAAGAGATGGAGCAAACCCCCTGGAGAAAATAATAATTCTTTTGTTGTTTAAACTCTTCTCCATTGTGGAGAGAAACATGGAAGATTTCCTAACTCATGTTAAACGTTAAGGTAGCAAGATAATAATCTCAAAACTTTTTTTAGATCTTTCTAAAAACTGCCTTTCTATGCTGAGAGGATGTGAAAATTTTCTGAACACAGGCTAGAAGATTGGCAAAGACTCACCCAAGTGTTCATGTGAGTGTGAGGTGTTCTTTTTCCTGTTTCTCTTTACATCAGTGTTCATGAAGTCATGGAATGGGGAGACAGGCAGACCATCGAGAAGGAGGAGTCATAGAATGTCTGAAGTCATAGAATAGCTGCTTTGGGATCTTGAGAAGTGACACTTGCCAGTTCCACAGAATTATGAAACTGATCCAACCCGAGGACCTGTATGTTGCTGCTGGTTCAGTGTCTGTGTCCTTGTAGGGGGCCTTCTGACTTCCTCATGAGCTCTTCTGAGGTTAGTGCCCTGAATCACTAAGCAGGACTGAGACAGTTTTCAGGAAGGGCCGAATGTCTCAGGATCCTGCTGTGGCTGATTCATATGGTATTTGCTTTGTCACAGGCATTCTCTTGATTAAAACTAATAAATCACAACCTGTTTAAGTGACAGTGACTGTTGGATTGTACATTTTGCTTGGTGAAAATCTATTATGGAGAAAATCGATTCGCATTATATGGAAGAAAGGAATAGGTCAAACACTGGGAGAGGGATGAATTCCTTCAGCAGTCAGTCATTAATATCCTCAGTCTTTCATCTTGGTCTTTATTGAGGATGCTCCAGAGTCTTTCACGGTAATAATCATTTTTTTTTCTCCCATGGGTAAGTGGAGAAGCCATTGCATGAGTTGCCCTGCATACCCATAAACACTTTTGGTCTCCAGTATGCTGACTTTTTTTTAATCTGATGCCACACTGACCAAGAGGTCAGACACACTCCTGGTTATGGGGTTTGGAAACGCTGTTTGCTTTGTTTGTGCCACATCTCTCCTCCTTTTTTTCAAGTCTGCTCAAAGTCCATGTTTTCATTGAGGACTCCCATTGGTCCAACTCATATGGCAATTCCCTTCTGCCCTTCACACCTCATCTTCCTGCCTAGTTCTACATTTTCTTTTTCAATTAACCCAATTGACTTTAAATATATCATATGATTTTTTTTGTCTGTCATGCTTCTACTTTATTTTTATTTTTTTCCAGCTAGAATGTATACCCCACATGAGCAAACATCTTTATCTGTATTATTTATTGCTATATTCCAAGCACCTAGAGAAGTGCCTGGAGCTCAAGAGGTGCTCAATATTTGTTTGATGCATGAATAAAAATAAAAAAGTCACATTTTTCAAGAAGATATTTCTGTGAACCACCAAAATCACCATTGTTAAGGAAAAACCAAGTGACATGTTAGCATATGGAGTATGACATAATTTTTGTTTGTGTAGAAAAATGTATTTCATATTTATCATCTTTCTTTTAGGAATGTGTTATGGTTGATACATTGCATCAATTTGAGAAGTTTAGAAGTTTAGCTAAGCAACTCAGCAGGAAGCTGTGCTTTCTATTCCTAGCTGTATGAGAATCTCTGAGAAGCTGTTTTTCCTGAAGTATCTCTGGGTATGTGGATCTGGGAAGCTCCATTTACAGTAATTCCTGTAGCAATTTTGATACTGCCCATAACACAAGCACAAACATGCATGTATACACAACATATACATTGTGTGTAGTTTCCAATTCCAGGTCAGGATCCTCTGTGAAGTCCATGGTGCAATCTTCCCACAGCATCATCTGTCTTACTCCTCAAAATTCCTTCAGAATTTATGGTTTATACTGATTGCTTGGCAATTAGTACATCTTGCCATATTTTCTTTATTATTTAGAAATAGTCTTTGTTCTCATATCTTGCATATTCTTGTCTTTGTGTCTTTGTATTTCAAATATTGAAGGATCCATACACCTGTGATAATGATGAAAACTAGGGGAAAATGCTATCCTAGGAAACACCTTCAATGCGATCACAGATTAAACACGATTTAGGATTGAGATGCGATGCCATGTTCATCCTCAATTAATGTCGGTCTGTGCATTTTTCTTTTTAAATTCGCTGGGGACTGGAATATGGAGAGGGAAACTTGTCTGGATGGGGGGTGGTGTGGCGATGGCAGGGTTGGTGGAAAGAAGGAGGCAGGTAATACGCAAGGCTAATTTATGGGAAGATTGGGAATGTGCAGCATAGTGGATCTTCTGAAATGGAAATGGCAGTGAGATGAATAAGTATATATTTGAGACAGCAAAGTGGGAGCTGCTGAAGCTAATAACAACATAATGATCTAAGAGATCAGTGTGGTCTGAACAAGCTTTCAACCCTTGTCTCTGTAGTGACAGTCTCTCCCATTGCTCCGCTCCCCACTGCTGAGAAACACAAGAATTAATTTTAAGAAAAAATTCTGGTAAAAATTTGATTAAAGTAGAAAATGATTGCTCTGTTTGTCTCTTTTACTTTATTCCAGTTGCAAAGTTGAACAACAGCAACAAAAATGACTATACTACTAAATGTATTAGGTATTAGAAAAGAACAACTAATACTCATATGATTAGATCAGTTGTACATGTCCATATCTGTTAATCTAAACAACCCTTTTGAGGGTAACAATATGCAATTTTATAACCATTGTCAAATTCCTATCATCTTGCTTTGTAAACCTATACTGTTATTGTATTGGGTTTGTTGTTGTTTGTTTGTCTCTTGCTTTTTGTTTTTCTTTTCTGTGCCTTTTTCCTCTTCAGTAAAAAAAAATATATTTACTAACAAAAAAAGAAAACAAAAAGACTTGCACAAATTAAAAAAAACTTACATGTATGACCCAGTTCACACAGAAACTAGTAATATAAGTATTTTTACCATCTCTGTGAGTTCATTTAGGTTAGCAAGCCTAAAAAGGGAGCTAAAATACCAAATTCTTAAATGATCTTTGTTCCCAGCACAGTGTCGGATTATATGGTCCCACATTTGCTGTAATATACTTCAGATTAGGAACTAACATCTGGTTGATTGGTCATGATATTTAGCAAATATTATTATAGGTAAGGCAGATTTCATTAGCTCCAAAACTCTTAGAGGACTCACTTTGTATCATTCACTTGACAATTAATCATGTACTTTCTGGCAACAGCTCCAGCATTACTACAGTATATTAAATAGCTTTTCTTTTCTTCTTTCTCCTTTTTACACAGCATTTTGGGTATTTGTATGTTGCTGCTCCAGATATAAGCTTCTGGAAATCAAAGCTATTGATAGAAATTTGTCAGTTTTTCATACTGTCAGCTGTTCTAAGTAACAGGACCCTAGTGGTCCGCATGAGCATAAAGTCATCTCCAAACCCTGACACATCATTCAGGGAGTTAAACATATTTAGTGCTGTAGGGATACCATTAGTATTTTGACACGTCCCTGTGAATTTACTGTTTCTGGGTGTATCCATCTCACTCCAGAGCCTAACACCTACATCTTTGGTGAAAAGTTGCCCTGAGTTTGGGAGGTTTACAGTTTGTCCATTGTGCACATCAGATCTAGGGGCTGAAGAATCAATAGCTCTTGGCAATACCCCTGGGCTGTAACAGGTAGTTCAGTACATCTGTCTAGTAAGTATTCTCATTCCTTATCTTTTTGTTAGAATTTTGCAATGTGCATTTTACCCAATTTTTCAGCTTCCTTGTAAGATTGCCCATCAGTTTCCCACTGTCTTAATCATACATTGCTCATTGGCTGTCTTTTCTGTCCTAAGCAGCTTCTCCTCTCTTCTCCTGGTGTCCTTAGACAACCCAGGTATACTCCATGCAGCTAACTTTCATCTCAATGCTTGCTTCTGTGAAAAACCAACCAAAACAGTTATCACAGACATGTTCCCAGGAGCTGGTTCTGGGAATGGGGTCCCAGGGTCAGCTCTTTGTGGTTGGATGCCACCTTGGAGGAAGATAAGGTATGGCTGTTCATAGTTGGTTCAGTAATAGAATTATCAAGACACTGTCTTAGTTCAGACTTCTGTAGTAAAACACAGAATAAAATGGGTGGCTTAGAAAACAGCCATTTACTTGTCACTGGCCTGAAAGCTGGAAATTCAAGATCGAGGCACCAGCAGGTTAAATTCCTGGTGAGGGCATTCTTCTTGACTTGTAGTGCTCTCTTGCTCGATCCCCATATGACTTTTTCTCGGTGCATATGCATGGAAGGTGATCAAGATTTCTTTTCCTCTTTTTCTTCCCCCCTCCCTTGCAACCCTGCCCTCCCCCCTCCTCCTTCGTCTTCATCTACCAACTCCAACTTCATCAAACCTTTCCAAGACTCCACCTAAATATCATCACGTTGGGGGTTAGGGTTTAAAGTCTGAGTAGGTCTGCAGGTCACAACAACCAAGTGGCTGAGACTGACACTACCTCTCTCTGTGGCACTGATGCTTCACCAACAGTCTTCATTGGGTTCTTTTAAGAAGAGAATAGAAAGGAAAGACTTTGAACCTTGTTCATAGATGAATTTGTTTTATAGTTAGACAATCTAAAAAAGGGCTCCAGCTGCCCAATGGCCACCTTCAAAGATGGCTTTGAAAGATAGCTATGGGATGAAATTTTTGGAGAATATTGTTTCAAGAAGTCAATGCATCATCAACTTACTGGAATGAAAAGTAGTCAGAGGCAAGGACAGAATGCTATGTAGAAGTAAATGGCTTGATAGTTAGAATCTAGGAGAAGCAGCATTGGCTGATCAAAGAGGGTATCAGGAATTAAGCATACACCAAATTAAGAAATTGAATTTTAATGTTGGTACTAAGTTTCCTAAGGTATGTTTTGAGACTATTACTCTGACTTCTATATCTCCTTTATTTATTTTTTGTTTGTTGATTTATTTATTTATTTATTTGCGGCACCGGGGATCAAACTCACAACTTTGCACCTGCCATTAAGCCACTGAGCCAAACTCCTAGCCCTAGTTTTTTGAGCAGGGTCGCACATGTAGCTCGGGCCGGCCTTGCGCTCACGTAGTAGCCCAAGCCAGCCTCGAACTCACAGCGCTCCTCCTACCTCAGCCTCCTGAGTGCTGGGATTAAAGGCGTGCGCCACCGTGCCCGGCTCTCTATCTCCTTTTTTGTGAAGTTATTGTGGCAATGGGAAGACTCATGCGTACGGGATTCATTGGTATTATCAAGTCATGCAACGTTGTAAAAGGCAGAAATGCTGGTCAACGGCCAAGGGGCTCTTGACTGGTCAGAAGAGAGAGGTGATTAGCATAAACTAATCACCTCGAGACCAATTGCAGTGGCGAAGAACTATAGATTTTGCTAAAAGTTCTGTAAAACCCTGCCCGCCTCCCTCCTTCCTTCCTTCCTGCTTTCCTTCCTTCCTCCCTCCCTCCCTTCTTTCCTTCCTTCCATCCTTTCTTTCTTCCTTTCCTGCTTTCTTCTTTTAATAATTCTTTAAAAAGGTAAAACAATTCATAATTTCCAGACCATGCAATACAAGCTTTGGGCAGTTTGGTGCCCCAGATCTGGAACATTCATTTGCCACAAAGGCATGTATGTGTTGTTTCAGAACCTAAAACAGTACCTGGCTCTTACAAGGGAAATTAGAAATGGTTATGTGTGAATGGGTAAGTTAATAGAACTGTGAACACCAATGGGTAAGTTAATAGAACTGTGAACACTGATACATAAGTGTTATATTAATTTTATCTTATTAGCTGAAAATAGATGAGGTTTCTGAAGAAATTATTCTGTTTTGATAAAAGATCATTTCAGATAAACAAAATTAAGTCATTTTATTGGCTGGCAATGTACACATTGATGGAACTGAATAACTAATAATTATTTAGTCCTTTGTGACTTGATTTCTCATATGCATTGAGTCATATTCTCATTTCATTTTAAGAATAGATTTTACACTTTGACCCAAGTCTTTGATATGTTCATCAAGGAGCTTCAACCAGGTCACAAAATAGGTCAGTTTTAAAAATGTATGTCTTATAGGTCAAATTTATTTTGATAAAGTAAAATTGAGGTTAGACATGTGAGCCATTGTGTAATTATTTACTTTGGATTCTGTCTCTAAGGATGAGGTGACCTAAATCTAATACTCACTTATTTGCTTAGAGAAATCCAGAATCTTACCGAGTATTTCTTAATTCTCAAATTATCTATATGTAATTCCAAAGTTAATTCTCTCATCTTTAATATTTTTTTTCTGGAGGAAATACTGCCACATTATATGTTTGCAACAAAATGTTGCCACATTATATAAGTTTATTTATTTATTTTTCTTTATTTTCCATTTATTTGAGGCATAACTGATATATAACAAACTGCGTATATTTAAGTATGCAATTTGATGAGTTTTGATCAGCATATACATTTGTGACATCATCATATCAAGATAATGAATATATCTATAATTTCTAAAAGTTTCTTCTTGGCTTATAACCTCCTCTTCTGCTCTCCTCACAGCTCTTCTTATCTATAGGCAACTACTGATTTACTTTCTGTTATTAGAGATTACTTTGCATTTTCTAGAATTTTGCATAAATGGATTGCAGACTATGTATTTCTTCCTGTCTGGCTTCTTTCACTCCATGTAATTATTTTGAGACTCATTCATGTTGCTTCATATATCAATAGTTCATTTTTAAAATTTAATTTTATTGGTATAGGTCTGATATACCACATCCATGATGGGTAACTTGTTCCTGTACATAATATATTTTAATTCTTCTTTTTCTCCCCATTCAATAAACCAATTCTATGTGCAGGGCTAGTCACTGGGTTAGCCACTAGTCATACCAGTTGAGCTACTGGAAGGAAACAGAAGAAACAAAGTTATATGCAAATGAGGTTTTTGAAAATGTTTCATAAAGACATTATTTATAAAAGGGTGGGAAAGCTGCAGGGAAACAAAGAGACAGTCTAGGACTTAAGAAGAGTAGTAGCCGCTTGCTCTGGAGATTGGGTGGTTATGGTTAAGGCAACCTGAGTTGGCCATATGGAAGATGTGACTTGACAAGGAAGGCAATCATCTGTGGGGTTCCCAGCAAGGCACCGGGAGAAAGAAAGCTCCAACCTTACCCTTCTTCCTCTGCATCCTCCATCCTCTGCAGCTTCTCATCCTCCATGCCCAGCTGGCAGCACCGGAGAAGTGGTACAGATCAGCATCTCAGAACATGGAGCAGGCAGGGAAAGATGTGAATACATGTGGAGAAGATCAAGAGACTAAATGTGCTAGTCTAGTGATGAGGTACACATACCAATAAAAAGCTAAACATTTGTTTAGTTAAGGCATGTCTAAAGAAGAGTAGTTATGGAAGAGAAAGTTTTAACATTTGCCCAGAAAACTAGGGAAGGCTTTCCATAGGAAACCTCCTTAAACTGAGACTGAAGAATTTCTCTATACATGGTAACACTCAAGTGTGGAAGAGAATTGGCAACAACAAGTGTCACTGAAAATTTGGGTCTTATGATTCTGTAGGGTAACAGTGTGAATGTAATTTACTGTTCTTTTGCATGGCAATGTGAATAGGTACTATCATGGGGAAAGGGTTACCAGAAAAGGCAAAGTAGTAAGTTCAAATAAAATATGAAAAGACCTTTTTAGCATCAGTGCACACTAACAAAGGGCATTTAGCACAACTAAGGTGGTAATAGTGTCAGATGATGAATTGACTTGCAGTGTATTAATTAAGATGAACTCACTGAAATAATTTCCACATAGTCAAAAGCTAACCAAAATGTTAGTCAATCATCAAAATTAAGAAGACTTGAATAAACTGATAAAATTTGCACACCAGTAATAAATATTTGGTCTGGGTTCCTATCAGTAAAATAAAATAAGACAAAATTCAGTATATTGAAGACATCCTATAGATTTTCCTTTTTCCTGAATTCTGAAGACATAATTTAAGTGTCCTGGAAAGGAGAAAATGATCGTAAAAAAAGAAAAGAAAAGAAAAGAAAAGAAAACAAATACTTAGATTTGATCAAAACCCAAATTGGCTAAATGAGTTCATGCTTGTTTTTAATTCATGCTCAAAAATCATCCTGGCTAAGTTTTGCAAAACATGTGGGAAACATATTTGCAGCCTACTCTCCATAAGTTCAAATGAAGTGCATAGGATCTTCATTATGTTAGCTCATGATGTGGATGACTGTCAAGGAATTCACCATTCTACATTTAAAAAATTTTTTCTGTATGATATCTTTCTTTTTTATTGGACTTGAAGACCCTTGAAGGCGAGGCTTTTGATTTGTACATGGTGACTTGCCAATGGTAGGCCACTCTATGAATATTAATCAAGCCAAGAGGCTGTTTATTGAATACTTGCTAAGAGATCAGAATTCATAAAATACCATGGTCTCTTTCTTAAGAGTAGATGATGTCACTAAGAATCAAGGACATCTTCAAGGATTTTCTATGGTTCTGGCAGTAGTCAGAGAAACACACTATCTTTGGAAGTACTTTGATGGTGAGGTGTGAAAATTGCCATGTCGAAGACAGGATCTTATGTTATTTATAATGTTTTAATGGGTAAATAGGAAGAGATGTAATGGAAAAGAAATGGAAACTAGCAAGAGGGGCAGACTGAAATCTATTGTGAAGGAGAATATTGATCACAATGTTGCCTGGTCTACTTAAGGATGATGGTTTAAGAAAAGGAGTAAGAAAGGATGGTTTCCTCCCATTCAAAGTCTGATGGAGGAAAGAAAAAGTAAACTATCCAGAAACTATGAGCTGAAAAATATATAAAATTTCAAGGAGAATAAAGGTGAATTAAAAGAGTTATAAAGATGATGCATTAAATATTTATTGTGGTTTTTCTAGCTAGGAGGTAGAAAATTCATTTCAGCTAAATTAATCTATCATTCTATTGGGTCATTACAGCAACCTCAAAAGGAGATTTTTAACAAAGAGGTATAGTTGTGCATGGAAACAGTCTGGATTCCTTTACATTAATTTAGCATGCTGTATTTTTAATAGCACTTTATGGTTAATAAAGAGTGCTTTTTCCAACTCTGCATTTAATTCTCATGACAATCCTACATGAAGGTTATTATCATTATTTTACAAATTTGTAAATGAAGGCTCAGGGGGGACAAATGATTCATACACCAGAATTCTTACATCTACTTAATGACAGAAGAGGAGTTTAAAGCCAGGCACTCTGACTGTAAGTTTAATATTAATTTCATTACCTGCTGGGCGTGGTGGCACACACCTTTAATCCCAGCACTCGGGAGGCTGAGGTAGGAGGAACGTTATGAGTTCGAGGCCAGCTTGGGCTACAACGTGAGCGCAAGGCCAGCCTGAGCTACATAGTGCGACCCTGTCTCAAAACACTAGGGCTGGGAGTTTGGCTCAGTGACTTAAGCACCTGCCTGGGTAGGTGCGAGGTTGTGAGTTCGATCCCTGGTACCACCAAAAAAAAAAAAAAATTGATTACCTTAAAATTTAGTTCTGATAAATGTTTATTGATTGGTAAGAACTAATTATAAAATAATTAGTGGTTTTGTTTATATTTCTTATAGACATAGTACAGAAAAACCTTTTTCTTATAGCTGAGTGATGCAAAATAGATATTTTAAAAAAATCAGAACTGATATTTTGAGGATTTTGTGTAGAAATGCAATGCAAAGTGGTATAACGTAGTGGTTAAAAACATGGACTTTGTCAGAGTGACCTTAATTTGTCTTCTAGAGGTAGTTTTGGGACCTAATTTTTTCAGTTCTTGATTAAAGGGAAGCAGGAGAGGAGCCCTTTACAACTAGCTGGGTAAAACTCTGTCTCTACATATCATTTTCTCTCTTGTATACACGAGTACCTTGGGTAAAAATTGCCATAAGAAGCACAGTACAAGGAAATACACTGGAAATAATGTGCCCTTATACTAACAAACAATTAGGCAATAAATTAAATATGAATACAATGTAGAGAGAAACTTTTCTGACACCAGGGATTGAACTCACAACCTCGCGCCTGCCAGGGCAGGCACTTAAGGCACTGAGCCAAACTCCCGGCCCTGGTTTTTTGAGGCAGGGTCGCACTATGTAGCTCAGGCCGGCCTTGTGCTCCCGTTGTAGCCCAAGCCGGCCTCGAACCCACAACGCTCCGCCTACCTCAGCCTCCCGAGTGCTGGAATTAAAGGCGTGCGCCACCACGCCCGGCTCAGTTTATTCAGTTTTAATTTTTTATTAGTCCCTGTTTGCATTCCATTTCTCCTGTAAAGTTAGTATATGTCTATAACACATCTTAATTATTTTTTCATTCCCTTTCTGTCCCCTCCCTCCATTTTTTGATCCCCTTCCGATCTATCTCACAACTTCTTATTACCTTTTATTTTGCTGTTTACTTATATTTTGGGTTTTTCATATAAGAGAAACCATGCAGTATTTAGGCTTGCATGTCTGATTTATTTCACTGAACGTTATGGACTCAAGGTGCATCCATTTTCCTACAAATGACTCAAGCTTGTTCTGCTTTATGGCAGAGTAGTCTACTGTTTTCCATAGTGACTGTACTAACGTATGTTCCCATCCATAGTCTGTAAGTGTTCTCTTTTCCTTGCATCTTTGCCAGCATTTGTTATTTTTTGTTTTTGTTTTATTAACAGTCATTGTAACTGGGGTAGAATGTTATCTTGTAGCTTTTGATTTGCATTTCCTGGGTTAATGATACCGAGTGTTTTTTTTTTTTCCTTGTATTTATTTGCCCGTTGTATTTCTTCTTTGAGAAGTATGTATATGTATACAATGAATTATTATTTAGCCACAAAGAAGAATGAAATTCTCTTCTTTGCAGCAAAATAGATGGAACTTATACTAAGTGAAATAAGCCAGACAGATATACAAGTACACGTAGTCACTCTTATATGTGGAAACTAAAGCTAGAAAACCTGAAAGTAGAATACTGTTATAACTAGGCATTAGGATGGGTGTGGCAGACATGGTAGGAGGCAGTGGAAAGTAGGAGAGTAGGTAACAGAAGAGAGGTTGGATATGATCAATGCATATTGTATGCATGTATGGAAATGCCCAGAAACCATTAATATGTTTAACTAATAAGTTAATGAGAAAACCATTAAAAACACTTAGGTTCATTATCTTTTACCTCAGTTTGCAAAATTGGATTTTACTTTTCTAAAGGCCAGAAAATTACAGAAATAGATTTCAAACCCAGAGCAGCTTGTCATTCTTTCTCTCTACCTTAACTTCCTCACCCTCCTCTTGACTTTTGAAATCTCAGAAGCAACATTTTAGATGTGGTTCTTTCAAAATAACATGAGAGATGCTGCTCTCTTCCAGAATAGTAAACACAGCAATAACATAAAATTATTCATCTTTGTGTGCATCATCCAGATTAAATGACCATATGAACACTGAAACAGCACTTTTGTGATTAGGTTGATTGGTATTTATGATCCTTAATGACACATAATATGGTCATTTGTGCAAACCGCAAGCATATCCTCAACTCAAGTTGTCAAGTAGCCAAATAGAAATTATATGGGGCAGAGACAGCATCACAGCGGTACTACATCCTGCAGCAGCAGGGTTTAAATAACTGCCAGAAGTCTAAAGCATTCATTCATATCTGCTGTTTGTTTACATTTGAGATCTTTGAATCAATCTAAACGTACTTGACATTTTTATTTTATCTTATGTTTTGCATTGATCACAGATTCACACGTGTCTGTAAGGAATAATACACAGAGTCCATGGAGCCTTCACTCAGATTCCCTGAATGATAATATTGAGCACAATCCTACTGCAGTATCACAACTAGTCAACATTAACACAATCCACCTTTCTTTTCTTTCTTTCTTTCTTTCTTTCTTTCTTTCTTTCTTTCTTTCTTTCTTTTTCTTTCTTTCTATATTTTTAGTATATATTTGAGATACCTAAAAATACATTCATTTTGGGGAGTTGATATATATACAAAATTATATATATATATATATATAAAATGATATCTGTATATTATATATTTCTCCCCATCTTCCCCATTTCCAAAAAGTCTCCCTTCATATTTCATGCCATCTGTCCTTTATTTTGCTTTTCATTTACATTTTAGGTTTCTCATGTAAGATAAACAAACCATGTGACATTTAACTTTCTGTGTCTGACTTATTTCACTTCTTGTTTCAGTTGTGTGTGTGTGTGTGTGTGTGTGTGTGTGTGTGTATTTAGTTCCAGAAAATTTTGGCAGTATAAATTTGTGTATCTGCCAAGATGTAGGACGTGTAATTCTGACAATCATTCTTAAATTAACCATTTTATAAACACACCATTCTCTCCCTACACTTCAGGACTTTATTCATTTGTATAATATTCTCAATTCAAAACTGTTATATGAGTGGAGTCAGATAGTATGTAACTTCTTGGAATTGGCTATTTTTCACTCAGCATAATGATCTGGAGATTAATTTAAGTTGTATGGGTTAAAAGTTGTTTTCTTTTTATTGCTGAAAAATAGTCCATGATGTGCGTAGACTAGACTTTTGTTTAATCATGTAACCACTGAAAGACATTTGAGTTGTTTCTAGATTTTGCTGTTAGGAATAAGGTTGACATATGTATTGTGTATGGGGTTTATGATAACATGTGTCTAATTTTATGGAATAAATGTCCAAGGTTGTAATTGTTGGGTCATGTATTAATTAAATGCATAGCTTTATAAGATATTGCTAAACTCCTTTCTGGAATGACAATATCATTTTTTATGCTTTTAAATGATCCCTTTCTCCTTGCTCCTCCAGTGTTTGGTACTGTCACTGATTTTTAGTCATTCTAATAGAAGGGTAATGTAGTGACATCTGATTTTAATTTCACTATGCATTTTCTAATGGCTAATGAAATTGAAGGGTTTTCCTGTGATTGTGTGCCATCTCCATGTCCTTCTCAGTGAAATATCTGCTTGTATCTTTTGCTTATTTTCTAACCAGATTTTTTCTTATTAGGTTTGAGAATTCTTTACCTTCGAAGTTTGAGAATTCTTCATGTATTTCAGATACTTGTCTTTTTTAAAATGTGGCTTAAAAATGTTTTCTCCCACCCTGTAGTTTGTCTTTGCCTGCTAACAGGTTATACTGACCTCATAAAGTGAGCTGTTAAGAGTTCCATACACTGTTTTTTCAAAGATAATATGTAAGAGTGATGTAAATTCTTAGACTACAGTGAAGCTCTGTAGGTCTGAGATTTATTTGGACTATTATAATTACAAAAAATGTCTTTAGTGATTATAGGATTCCACTTTTATCTATTTATCTTGGTTGAGTTTTGGTAGTCTTTTGTTTTTAAGGAATTGATTTGATTTTTTAAAATGTCAAATTTGTATGTGTTAAGTTTTAACTTTCTTTATTATCCTTGTAATATTTGGCTGCAAGATCTGTTGTTATATCATTTTATTCCTGATATTGATGATTTGTTTCTTCTCTTTCTGTTTTGTTATAGCTTTATTAATTTTATTTATGTTCTCAAAGAACAAAGTTTTGGTTCTCTTGTTTTTTACTATTAGTTTCTTGTTTTCAAATTCTGCTCTTATATCTATTGCCTACCTTCAGTTTTTAAATTATCTGCTTATTTTTCATTTTTCTTTTAAATTTTTTTCACTCTCTTTTTTTTAATTTTTTTTTTTTTTTTTTTTTTTTTTGGTGGCACTGGGGATCAAACTCTCAACCTCAGGCCAGTCAGGCAGGCGCTTAAGCCACTGAGCCAAACTCCCTGCCTTAGTTTTTTGAGACAGGGTCACGCTATGTAGTTCAGGCTGGACTTGTGCTCGCATTGTAGCCCAAGCCAGTCTCGAACTCACAATGCTCCTGCTACCTCAGCCTCCAGAGTGCTAGCATTAAAGGCATGCGCCACCATGCCTGGCTTCTTTTTTTTTTTTTTAAACTTTTAAACTTGATTATGGAAGCCATTCTCTTTACATCTACATTAAAACAAATCTAGTTCATTCTGAGGGAAGTAAGTAGCAGCCACATCTCACATTAGAGATTAATCTGCCTTGCAATCAAGTATTTGTTGAATGATAATTGAATTATTCAGCACAGTTCCTGATTCAGTACTTGACTTGGTCAATTGGGTCCAAAATTATAGATCAGACACGCCCTGTGGTACTATTACTAATATATTTTTAAAAATTAACCATTTAAACATAACTTTAAGGAAATAAGATTTAATTTTATGGTCTCATGGTTATTCTTCAGCAGGTTAATTAAATTCAGTATTTCATACTCAAACTAAAGTGACGTTAGAAAATGTGTGGATTTTATGGCTTATAGATTACTTCCTCCAATACAGAAAGAACCTGAATTGAAATACAACTCTAGTATTTAGTGCCTTCTGTGACTTCTTCTCGGTTCCCAATTTATTTTGATAACATTGATCTGACAATAAAATGCATATATTAATTTGAAAATAATCTCAATCATCTCTTACTAATGGTGGTGTTTTCTCCTTTTTATCCCCTCGCACGTTCCATGGATTCTTAAAATAGCCATACCTACAAATAGCATATTTCAAAGTATGCAGGATTATTTCTTCAATGAGACATTTGTATGACTTATCTAAACACTTGATTCCACTCAAAATTTGATGAAAAATGTGATATTTAAATAGTACTGACTACTTGGACTACTCTGGAGTGACATGAGGAAATAGGTCTGATAAATTATAAAATAATTCTTCCAATGCAGAAATAACTTATATTTTAAAAATTGAAAATATGAGTATTTGATCTTTTCTTCAAAAGTATTATCTTTTATGCAACATTTTTTTTTTTTTGGTGGCACTGGGGATTGAACTTACAACCTTGCCCCTGCCAGGGAGGCCCTTAAGCCACTGAGCCAAACTCCCAGCCCTAGTTTTTTTGAGGTAGGGTCACACTATATAGCTCAGGCCGGCCTTGCACTCACGTTGTAGCCCAAACTGACCTCGAACTCACAATGCTCCTCCTACCTCAGCCTTCCAAGTGCTGGGATTAAAGGTGTGTGCCACCACACCCGGCTTTTTATCTAACATATTGTATTCAATCTTTTATCAATTTGCTCTGTCACTTTCTCCTTTATTTTGTATATATTACTTGCATACTGAAGTTACTCCTTTATGCAGTTTTTAAAGAAGAAAAGTAGTTCATAAACAGAAAAACAGCACATCTTTCATAAAACCACTTGTAACAAGGTAAGACACAAGAGCAAACAGTTCCTAAACTCTTGCTATTGACCAGGCAGCATTCTAATTTCCATTATATACATATAAACTCGTTAATTCTATGGTAGCTATAAAAGTTGGTATCATTATTCCCATTTTAAAGCTTAGGAAACTGAGTACAGAGAGTCTGTAGTACATGTTTAACAGCATTTGGTTATTAATGCTAAAAGTTACAAATGTTTTAAGATGGGATATTTAAAAAATCATGCTTCAATGTGATATGAGGATTTTGTTTGTTCTTAAGCATCACTGTCAAATCTTGTGTAACTTCTTTTCCTTGTGAATGTTTTTGGCAAATGTACAAGGAACTTAATGAGTGAACTTTGCCAAACTCGCAGTTTTGTAAGTGCATCAGAAGCAAATTACACCAACTGCTGCTCCAGAGCGAAGGTCCTCAGTGCTTCACTTTATGACTTGAACTGCCTGCTTAATGGGCTGTGCGAGCCTCCCAATTTGTCTTGCACAAAAATGCAAATATGTACATATGTGTGTGTGGATATATATATATGCACACACACCAATTTTGAAGCCTGTTAAATTTAATATCAATCAGACAAAAGCAAAATTTATGCTTTCAAAAGGAGAAAGAAAAAAGTTAACTGTATAGCTTGTTAAAGAGAAAAAAGTTTTTAGAGAAACAGAAAAAATGATGAAAAACTACATTATACATATTTATGAATGCCATTATCAGGAGAAGTCCCATAATCTTGGTGCAGAATATAAAGATGTGTGAGGAAGGTTTGTTCTTCATTAAGAAATAACTCCTCTGTAATTTCTTGCTTAGTCAAGTCATCTGAGGGAAAACAGATATATGCAATTGATTTTGGAGAATGCTGATGAATCAGAAAATCCAGAAAAGCATTTGATTTCATGGTTGGACTGAGAAAAAAGGGAACGATTGTTTTCTAACCCATATGAAATATTTTTACGCATAAGAAAATGAAATAGTATTAGGAAACTAATGGTAAAATTGCTAATATGATTTAAAGAACCTCGTAAGATACTTGGGAAGTGAGGAAATTGAATTTAGCATCATGATAATTGACGGATTCTCTCTTAGGTATAAGGACATACTAGACAAGGTCATATTAAAATAGAAGACAGAATCCATCCACCAAATAAGGCCATGTCCTTGAAGAAACTGAGTAGTTATCAAATAAATATTTCCAATTTGAAAATGATCAGATAGGTTTCTACATTGTTGCCAGTTCTTTGGCCCACAGACCAAAGGTCTATGGTCTCAATCTGTTCTCCATAAATTTATATATTGAAACCTAATGCCACCATGATAGTAGTAGGAAGGGGATTTCAAGGAGGTGATTAGATCATAAAGATGGAGGCTTCATAGATGATATTAGTTCCTTTATTAAAGAGGCCCCGGAGAAGACCCTTGCTCTAACTCTACGAGGACCCACCTAGAGGGCATCATCTATGAACCAAAAAGTAGGCTTTCAGAAGACACAAAACTTCTGGTGATTAGATCTCCCAGCCACGAGAACTGTGAGAAATAAATTTTCTGTAGCATATAAGACACTCAGTTTATGGTATCTCGTTATAGCATTCCAAACAAAGACAAGAGCTATCATCTTCATACAATTATCCTAGTGGACTGTGACCTAATGTCACCTCTCCACCATGACATTCTTATGAGAGTCAGTATGAACTCTGTTCCCAGGGTGCTTTTCATAGCTGACCTCCATGCAGCTGTCTGGTCCCTCCTTCCCCATTTGTTTCTTTGTATTGTCTCACTATTTCATGGCTCACCCATGGAAACCATTCAGGCAGGCAACTATGATAAGATTGTGCTTTGCACGCTTGATTTCATTTCATTGCTCTTCCCCTCTGCCTACCGCCACCCATGGTCATAGGGGAGTGCTTTTTACCTACTGTGTATGTGGCTAGTGTTTGTTAATGCTTAGTTCTAATTGTATGGACAGGGAATGTTTAGAGTTTCAGTAAAGAAAAAAGATAATCACATAGCTACAAGTAGAATCATGAAGCAACTCTAAAATCAGTAACAGAAATTTAGGACTCTCTCTTTTTCTCTCTTATCTCTCTCTCTTTCTGTCATCTGTTTGTCATCTTATTTGCAGAAAGCATATGAATTCTGATACTTTAAATTTATGTCCATGGATTATAACTGGCAGTGGCAAGGTGACAAGTGGTCCCAACATGAACTTCATTTTATCAATAGATTTGAAAATCTTAAAAATTAATTAAATCAAATAAACATATTAGATATTAGAATACAAGCTTTAAAATTTCTAAAGCTGATACCATTAGACTATAAATAAATTTAGTGTTTTTATGTGCAGCTTCTTGGAATTTCCTTCCCTTAGACTCGTGGAACCGTGGATATTTCTTTGTCAGCAGTGTTGCAGACCCGAGGGGGCATTATATGAATGGACAAAATGAGCTGACCACTGCCGACCATGAAGTTCTGGGATTCCATAGAAATCAAGGCCTTGAATTTAAATTGGAGCAAAAATATGACTGTACTGAGATGAAGTAATAGAGAAATTCCTCTTAATCTTTTAATTTCAACTTATTACATGTTCATCTTTCATCTAATACACAGGTTTTGAGAATGTTAAAATTTATTTTAACATACTCAGGTAGATTTTGAAAATTAAACTGTAACTCATGCCATAAAAGCACAAAAATCTCCCTGTCTCCTATCATCTATCTTTTCTTTTGTCCTTTAAATTATTTATAATTTGGGTTTCTCACTTAAGAGAAATGTGACATTCTTTGTCTGATTTATTTCATTTAATATTATGGTCTCATAAATATCCAACCTGCTAACTTTTCACCTAGTAGGTTCACTTGCGAAGGAATAGACAGATAGAAAATAAGAACCTCCCCTTCCCCCTGTGCATCCACTGGTCACCAGCCGCTCAAATGACATCTCTCCTGATGTCTATGGTCATCAATTGTAAGTGATTATTTATATTTATAGAATCATAAGGTGTGTATGTTAAGTTTGTAAGACTCATTGATATATCCATAAGGTATTTATTTATGAAAATGATGTTGATTCTACAATAAATATATAAGTAACCTTTTAGAAGATGATATAAATATTTGTATAACATTTTTGTCATCAGCATCTTACTTTTAAATAACTAATGGAAAAAACAACAAAAACACCTCTTCTGTCTGTCTCTGATTCCTGCAGATTGCTGAAAAGAGCATTTTCTTGTCAGGAATAACCTGTGGCTTAACACAGTGTTATTCCCCATCTCTATCTAAGGGGACCAAGTAGAAATACATTTCCATTCCTCTGTACAATTTAGAGGAATTATGTTGAAAGTTTTTATTGTAATGTGATCTTCTCTTCAACAAATGTGAAGAATAAATCAGTTTTGATATTTCACACTAACCAAAACATGGTGGTTATTTCTTTTTTTTACTGCCTATAGGAGATTATTTTTGGAGTTTAAATTTACTCAGTGTCTTTTTGGTAGTTCCTGTTTGGTTCATTTGTTTGCAACTAAATTAAATATGCTAATTAACTGATAAACATCCCCTAAGTGTACACTTTAATCTCTTGATCATTGTTTATTTCTAATACTATCCTGTTCAATTTTATAAGCAAGATGATTTCAGTACTTAAACTAGTTGTATTTAATATGAGACCGTGTTTTTCTCAAGTACTAAAGTTGATCATTTTGACCTGTAGGTATACAGAGTTAGCATTTAATCAGATATTTGCTAGATCTATTTTCTATTTTCTCTTTTTTGGGTAGGTTCATGTATGTAGAAAGTCTGCTGAATTTATTAGCAGCTGGAGTTCATTTAGTACAATCCTTTTATACCTTGAAGTGTTAATTTTGGTGTAGAGATTATCTGTTATGATTCTTAAGTATAAGAGAAAATGAGAAATAAGTTTTAGTTTGGTTCAAATGGTTGGAGGAAGCTTTAGAATACACACATTGTGTAATTTCATTTTTATTGTTCATAGTACCTGACATAAATCTTCATCCAGTTCATGTTGATTATCTATGCATATTAATTTCAGACTATGGCAAGTTATTAGAGTATCTCATAATTCTAAGGATGTTTGTAAATCTTTTCTGTAATACTGGCTCAAGACTTCCCAAGTTATTAATTTCATTTCTTAAGCCCAATTCTTATCTGTGCCAATATAGTCTGAGAAGGAACATATACTCAACAGTTAAGTATGTCTATGTACTTTCATCTGTTTATTTCTTAGGCTTAAAAAAATAGAGGAAGTAATTGTGTACTAGAGCAAAACACTATGTCTTCCCTTTGAGAAAAGTTAAAAAAAAGGTGAATTTCATTATATTTTTGTGACTTACTTGGAGTTGTATGAATGGTACTGTGCTGCATCTTGTCAATTGTCCCCTGAGATCAGAATTACAATTTTTAAAATGTTATCAGTAGTCATCTGGTAGTTGTTCTAGGGGATTGCTAACTGAACATTTCTTATCGCCCCAATATGTATGTATTGCTGGTGAGTAATTTTAAAATATCCTTGAGCTTATATAAATCTTCATTCTCATAAAGCTCTGCTTAAATAATAGACTTTTCCATATGTAACTAAATGTTATATTAAACAAATATTATATTCTTTCTTCCCGAAATCACTTTCTCTGAATTCCTATTTCATAATTTGAGTGACAAGGTAATGATATTTTTTCCTGTCTGTCTCTGTCTCTCTTTCTAGGCTACTAGAATCAGGGAAATATGGTAAAGAACAGAATTTGTTTCAAGTGTATGATTTCACTAAAATAAAAACTTTTGTATAGTTCTTTAAAACTGTTTTAATGGACTTTCTTTCTGCAATTCATTGTATTAAGACCTGCTGAGATCTTTGTTTTTATTGACCACATTGAATTCTTTTCGTTTAAATAATATTGATGTTTTATTGTGCTAGAGTTTGATTTGTTGGGTGGACTGGGGTTGTGATAAAGAGAACCAAGAGGGAACAACTGAATTTTTCAGAGCTGAAGTGGTTATATCCTTAACCCAATTGTTTATTCATATACTTTATGAAGCAAAGAAATATAGAAATCACTGTGTGCCATGCACAGATCTGAGCTTTTGAAAATATCAATGCATTCATCATTTGTAGCAACCCTGTGCAGCAGGTGCCCTCAGAATCCCTACTTTGCCAAAGACAAATCAGGGCATAGAATGGTTAAAAAACTGTCCAAGGTCACACAACTATCAAATGGTGGAGGAAGATTAGAACTTGACTGTCTGGCTGCAGAGTCTGTGAGTTTTACTACTGTGCTATTACCCCGACTTATCTTTTCTAACATGGATAGACTTATGTTTGTTACTTCTAGAAAAAAAAAGCAAAGAAACAAACAACAACCAAAAAATACCCCAAATCCTGGGAGTTATAGGAAAAAATATTACCATGTAACAGAACATATTTACTAGGCAAGCAAAGAGGCATTGTAAATGAAAAAAATTTTATTTTCTGATTTGTAACTAGAAAAGATTTCAGACATCTTCAGCCTTTTGAAATGTTTTCAGTGCATTTCAGTTGGGACCAAAAGTCAGAAAAATGAAACCGATGAGATTATGTCAATTGCATTAATGCCACCTGCATTTAGACAGAAAAGCCATAACTAATATGGCCTAGGAGAAGTGAGAAAGATGGGAGGTGACCTAAGTTCATTACATGATAGATTGCATCTATCCTCACTATTCCTTTTCTTTTTAAAAATGTTATCTTTTCTCTTCTTTCGTGATGGAATAATTAGGAAAACTTATTTAAATAGTGATATACATTATTTCATTGTTGTTCTGATGAAAGATTCCATTGAAGTTAGGGCTATTAAAAAGAAATCTCATCATAGTTTTGGATTAGAGGAATTTTGCCCAAATTTCACTGACTTATTGGTAAGTGTACATGGATGTCTTCTATCTATCTATCTATCTATCTATCTATCTATCTACCTACCTACCTATCTATCTATCATCTATGGTACTGGGAATTGAATCTAGAGTCCAAGGCCTTCTTTGCATGAAGTTACATATTATATTGAAATTTTTGAGTTTTTTCTTTTTAAAAATAATTTGTTGCCCAAAGTCATCTCCATTTTTTTAACGATCTTGGCTAAGTTACAAATCAGATACTTGATTTACGTTTTTATGTTTAAATAGTTTGTTTCTTAAAGTTAAACCACATACCAGATGATTCATACACTCAGATCTTTTGAACTTCCATCTGCTGTGAATGGGAAGGCTTTTCCATAGACACACATTCATATATAAAAGGGAGGTTTGTAGGAAAAAACCACTGGAATCATGATCAGTGACCTTGGTTCATATTTGAAGTCAGCAATATGACAACTGGTATACTAGTCACATTATTTACTTTTGGTCAGGGCTATTCTGCCTTGTTGGCTTTAAAAAGTATATTCCATAGTACACACCCCATTTACCTCATGGGTCTACTGTGTAAATCAAAAGGAATTATGTGTGTGATGCTGCTGTATAACTGTCTACCAAAAACGTTCAAATGTACATGCATATTTCTTGTGTACATTAGTAACTTTTAAATGATGCAGAGAAGCCTATAAGAATAAACTAATGAGATCTGCCCTCTGGGGGACTGGGTGACCGACGCGGACCCCCAGAGGAGAATGAGAATGGGCCCTTCCGGGACCCACCCCGCTAGGCCCAGGTGGCATCGACCATGACCAGGAGACAACTGATCTGCCCTCTGGTGGACTGGGCGACCTGCGTGAACCCCCGGAGGAGAACGAGAATGGGCCCTTCTGGGACCCAACCCTCTGGGCCCGGGTGGCACCGGCGCGTGGGCTTGGAATGAAAGAGGACCCCCCCACCGCCGTAAGCAACCTGCTGGTTCGGAGTTCTGGCTAAATTGATAACAACTAAGGAACGTTAAGCAACTAAATGCTAGTATCATTTCGTAGATTTTGCAGGCCTCTGGTCAGCAATCTAAGCATCTCTTTGGAAGATGACAGTAGGCAATGTAGCAAATATGGGGGATTCTCTTCTGCCTTGTCTCACTGTTTTGCTTTACTCTGATCATTATTTTTTCTCTATTTTATATTCTGTTTTTATTGGTTTTATTCTGTTTTGTTTTTGGGTCAATTCTACTATGCCTGTTGGAATGGTCAGCTATTCTGAAGATAACAAGATATACTAGAGTAGCTATTGTATTCACATTATTTTTCTTCAAAGTTCTGTACCAGTTGTACTGCTTTGTTTTGATTGACTTTATTCTGTTATGTTCTGTTGGATTTTACTATCTTTAAAATAAAAAAAGAAAGGAATGAAATAATGAAGATGAGAATGACAGGAGCAGGAGTGGGTGCAGGGCAGGTGGAATGAGGAAGGGGTTAGAGTGCGTCCCTGGGCTCTATGCCCCTGCTTGGGGCCAGGAATACAGCAGCAGTCAAGTGCTGTTTCCTTGTCTGCAGAGCCTGGGTTTTGTTCTTTGTTTCTCCCTTATTACTCAGGCAGAGAAAACCTTGCTCCTGATTTCTCTGAACCAAGAATGGTAACATCCTGTTCTCAACAGAGATTGAACCAGCAGACCTAAATAGAAAGCCTACTGGAGGCTTCTGGGAAAATGTTCCTTGGTCTGCAGATGGAAATCCTGGAAAAGACAGATGCTACTGTCCCTGGAACTTTTTGGTTTTTGGCTGCCATTTTGATACTGGCTTGAAGATGCAGCCAACAAATTCAGGAAGAACAGGAAACCCATTGACTATACTTAGTCCTATTTCAGAGTCTTCAAGAAAGTATTAATTATCTGAGCTGTTTTGAGCTGGATTTTTCTTTTACTTATAGCCAAGGGAAGACATACTGGTTCAACACTAGTCATTCTGTTTTTGGTTGGATGGTTTATAATATTTTAGAAGTGAAAACTGCAAACTAGTTAGTTAATATTCTGAAGAAATGCAACTTTGGCTAGGTGTACACTTTTCCAGTGGGTCCTCAGAAGCACTCCCTCGATGACATCCTTAATTGGATGCAGGGGTGAGCCCTCTCTCACACTGAGCCTCTTGTTGACCACTGATGCACTCCACGTAGAAGCAAGAGTCACCAGCAACAAGTGCTAGGAATCAAGACAGTGCTCTCTGGACTTGGCATAATGTGTTAGGACCCATATTGCTCAGTATTCAGACAAGCCAAAGATATGTCCACATCTGCTTTGGGAAACCAAGAAATTTGAAAAAGACATGTAAGGATGCAAGGCCTGAATCCTGGGAAACAAGAACAGAAAGTGATGCAGAGTCTGCTTTGTGCTGAGCACAGAAAATACTTAAGCCTAGAGGTGTTTGAGATGCTTCTCTGAGAGCTTTTGTAGCTCTTCCTCAGTGTAGAGACGGAGCCCATAGCACACTGTGTGAGAATGAAACATTATGATACATCAGTTATTATATTACCATATTCCTAAAATGTAGATACAAAGAATTAACTAGAGAAATGTCCACCAAAAATTGCGTAGGACCACTTGGATGACTCTCCTTGAATAAAGAGTAGCTATCTCTATTTTGGTTAGACCTGGCCCTGTCTCTGTATACTGACATGTGTAGAGCTGGCCAGCCCATTTCTTTATCCCTTCAATTGGCTTCAAGCAATGTAGATAGGGCTGGCTGAGGTGCTGATGCATACATAACCTTTGAAGCTAGGTGACAGTTACTGTTCCCCACCCTGTGACTCCCAAAGAACATGATTGAACTGGGCAGGATGAAGAGTTACCACTCCATGGCTGTCAAATGGGATTGAGCCTTAAGGTAAGAGGCTATGACCACCCAGGGCAGAGAGGTGTACACATCAGAGCTGAAGCACTGACTCCAAAACAGTAGATATTATCTCAATTGTGTTATGTGGTTTGGTCTTTCTTCATATCCTTCTCTCTACATATTGCAGAGGTGATTTCAGGACTCTTACCTAGTCCAGAACACAGTACTCCTAATTTCCCACAATTCTCAGTCACTCATCCTGAAGCCACTCCCTTCTTCACGAATTAATAAAATTTGGGTTGGGCCCTGAGTCGAGGCCTTTGTTCTGATGTACCTTCATCCTGCTCAGACAGGCCCACTTGGCACTTCCCATAACTATAAATATGTCTTAGTGTCTTTGTTCTTGCCATGGGTCACACTGGGAGCAGTAGGTTGAAATTAACTTACTGAAATTCCAATAATGTTTCCATGGGATTACAAATGTAAACTTCCTGTACTGAGGCGAGGACCAGGAAGTGTTCTATAAAAATAAGTATCCTTAGCTTTGGAAAGGAAAGAGTAGTGGTATTTCTAATTAGTTTTTTCTTCATATTTTTAAAATACTGTTTGGATTTTTAAAATGAATGCATGCTACTTTTATAAAACTAATAGCATCCTTTTAAAAACTGAACAATTTATGAAGACTTAATCGCTTGATTTAAAATTCTTATTTAGAGCCTTTCTTATTGACAATAGGTTTGGTAAATAGCCAGTAGGCTGTTCAGAATATTCATAGTTTCAAATACAAAAGTTATATGATTTGAGAATATGATAATTTTTGTCTTTTAATTCTTCATCACGGGTGGAGGTATATGGTTCTAATGAAATCCAAAGCAGTATCATATTATTAGGAAAAGCCAGGAATTATTGATGATCAAGACACAATACAAAATCCATCTTGTTGATCTTAAATATCTAGATGACTGGGAAAAAATCCAATTTATTTGCCAAATTGAGAGATTTATTATCTTGAAGCATTATTTTGTCTCTGTACCCAAAGCTTAGCATTTGTGATAATTTATTTTTAAAAATTAGCACATAAATATAATGTTAAGTTTTTTGTTGATAGTCCACTCATCTTGATATATTTTTGCTTGTGTCATGAACACAGGTGTACTGTAAATTTAGATGACATCTTTGAAAAATTTTAATTATGATGGGAAATAACAAACTTCACACAAGTGGTTCATCCTCTGATCTGTTTGCCCTACAATTATCTGTGATCTCTGGATGATGCCACCTCCTATTTCAGTGTTTCTATGCTCACCTGTATTTTGTAGAAGAATAATTATTTTGCAGAGAGGCAGGTCTAGTTTAAGCCCAGCTTTATAACCACTATCTCTGTAATCTTGGGCAACCCATTTAATTTTGTTAGGCCTCCCTGTAAAATGTTGGTAATGACACTATTTTAAGATTGATGATATGCTTATTTTATCTGCACCAGTGTGTGTGATCAATGAGTAATACCTATTATTCTTGCCAAAAAACTAACTAATGAAATATTGGATTAAAAAACCAAAAAAACAAAAACTGAGTAAACAGCTTATTTTTAGACAATGAAGAATATGTCATATAGGTCACAAATAGCCATAGTCTTAGAAACAGGGGAAGATATTGAGACTTGCATTTTATTTAGGAGTATGAAGGCAAATGTGAGAAGGTGGTAAGGGGATGTGTGATCTCATGTAAGAGCAAATCACCTTTCCATTTTTCGCTTAACAATGCTGTTTATATTTTCTTTATTGATAAGACTTTGGATTTTACTTTGTTTCAGAACAAATGAAGACATGATTTAGATCTCACAATTTATGTACTTGATTTTGTGCAATCTTGTGTTTGAGACAATGGTGTCTTTTGTTTCTCCTTTGGGATAAAGGTTCTTTACCCCACAGGGTATGCTGGGTTTCTGCTAAACTAGGATAGAAACCCAGGATTAGTCACCCTTCCTGTTGCTAGAATATGATAACCAACACCCATAATGTAAAAAAAGAAAGATTTAAATTAGCTCATAGTTGGAAGGATTCAGTCCATAGTTATCTGTCTCCAAAACAGAAACGTCATGGTAGAAGGGCATGGCAGAGCAAAGCTGCGTGGTGGCTGGGGAGGGGAGCAGGTGAACAGCACTTGAGAAGAATGGGTGAGTGATCACGTACAATATCCAAAGCCAGACCTCCATGACCCACTCAGACATTTCTAGGAGTGTGCTTACTAGTCAGCTAGGCATTTTTTAATCCAATGCAGTAAACATATCAAGATTAATGGTCTCAAAATTCCTTTGCTGGTGCTTATTTGATACACACATCGGAGTCTTAGAAGCTTCTGTCTTTCCAATCTTTTTATGATATTGATTCTTATTTTTCTTCTGTTTTTCCAGCACCAAACATCATTCTTTTCAACATGTGTGCCATGGGTTTCTTCTGTAGCTTCTATCAAGCCTCAAACCTGGGCAGTCACTCAATTCATGTTACTGTCTAGAAATTTAAGGATAAGAGGTGGTTCCAGCAGCATTTCAAAGTCAAAAGACAGCTCTCCACCACTTACACGAGCTTCGCTGTGTCATAGACTTCCTCTCAAGAGACATCTCCTCTGTGAACTCTTCCCTGTCTTCATTACCTAGTTTCTTATTTTTGCATCTCCCTCTTCTGTATTCCCATATCACTCCATACCTCGCTTTATAGCACCTATTACAATGCACTATAATCTGTTTACAGAATCATTGGATCATGAGTTCCTTGAGGATAAAGACTGAGTGTACCTTTTTAATGTTTGTGCTTTTTCAGTGGCTAGAAGATTGCCCTGCACATTGAGTAAGACAACAACGCTATGGCAACTCATCGTGAGGAGTCATTCTCATTTGCACTTCTCAGTGCTGCCCTCATGTGGTCAAGAGGCTGCAGACTATTACTGAAAGGAAGCAGCTGACTTCTTTTTAAAATTTTTTTTTGTTGGTACATGTTTGCAGTACATCTGATAGCATTCATCATGAGAAGTTGATACATGTACGTAACACATTTTAATTCTTTTCATCTTCCCCTGTCTCTCTTTCCCCTCCTTCCATCTCTAAATCTCTTCTCATTTGCAAATGATCTGTCTCCCTGATTTGCATTATCCATAATGTATTTTATTCTTCAAGTTACTTATATTTTGAGTTTGTTATATAAGGAAAACTATGCAGTACAGTGTTTAAGTTTGTGTATGTGATTTATTTTACTTAACATTGTGGTCTCAAGGTGGATCCATTTGCCTATTAATGATTCAAATCTAACCTTCATTATGGTTGATAGTACTCTATTGTTTATAAATACCACATTTTATTTATCTAGCCATCTGTTGATGGACCTAGAGAGCTCTTTCAAGATTTAGCTGTTATGAGCTGTGCTACTATACACTTGGCTATGCATGTATAATCATGATATGAGATTTTTAACTTTTTTTTGAAAGATACTTAGAAGGAAAACATCTGGGTGAACAGTTTCTAGTTTTAGGTTTTTGCAGAATCTCCACTGGGATTTCCATAGTGGTTGTACTAGTTTATATTCCCACCAACAATATAGAAGGATTCCATTTGCCCCACAGTATTTGTTATCGATTTCTGGGTAGCTGTTCTTTCTGGAGTTTGATGGAATCTCAGTGTTGTTTTAATTTGTATTTCTCTAATGGCCAGAGATTTTGAACATCTCTTAGTGTATTTATGGGCCATTTGTACTTCTTCAGAGAAGTGTTTATTTCAATTGCTCATTTTTAATTGGGTCTTTTAATTAGAGAAGATCTATTTTTTTTAAGTTCCATATGTTTTGTATATTAGTTCTTTGTTCAAGGATTAGCTGGCAATTTTTTTTCCTTTTCGGTGATTTGTCTCTTTATTCTATTGGTTGTTTCCTTTGCCATATAGAAGCTTTCAAATCTGATGCTCCCATTTGTTGATTCTTGATGTTATTTCTTGTGCAAATGGCATTCTGTTAAAAAAAGTCTTTACTTATGCTTGTGTTTTCAGGAGTTTTACTTATTTTATCTTTCAGCAGACAAATGTTTCTGTTTCAATGTCCCGGTCTTTTTGATCCCTTGTGATGTTATTTTGGTACATAATGACATGTATGGATTCAGAGTCAATCTTCTGCATGTACGCAACTAGTTTTCCCAACACCATTTGTTGGCAAGGCTATCTTTCCTCCAGCAGGTGAATGGAGAACTTATTGTCACACCTGAGAGCTTTAAGACAGAAATCATAAACCAGTACAAGTGCATCTAGGCCTTATTCCAGGTAAACTATGATACGTGGTCACCATAACCACAGCATATGATGAAGACAGTGGCGGCAAACCACCAATGAACTATTCCAGCTCAAACAGTAATTTCCAATAAGGGAGGCACTGAAGAAGAACAGAAATAACCCAGCTAAGGTTTTTTTGATTGAATATACTGGAACCAAGTCTGGATACTTGGGCCAAACGAGATCAGTTTGGAGGATACTAGGAGCTCACACAATGGAGAATGAGGTAGAAGACCTAGATGTGGATAGGGTAGAAGCCTTGTGGATGGTGCAGTGGTAGAATAGCCTCATCCAGGTGTGGACTGACACATAAACATTGCCATTTGAACCCCTCTATTTTTGGGCTCAATTCTCAACTTACAGGGAGAAAATATCCAACTGTCCTTACTTGAATTAGTCTACTTGTTTGACAGCCCACTAGACTTTATGCAGGAAAGAGAAGTGATTTCTCCAAAGGGAAATCAGCATGTTGTAAACTCATTTCCCTCCTTTGTTTGGACTCCTTTTTGTCTATCTGAAAATACGGTTAGCACTCTAGCACTAACAATGAAACACTAATTTAAACCCATTTTCTTATTTACTATTTTTTAATCCTTTTGTCTCTCAAACTTCTTGAAATTTTATGAACTTTGTTTCCCAGGCATTTTCAAGCTGCTTCAACATGACTTCTATTGTCATGAATCAAACAACCTGTTTTTGTTGAAACAACCAGTAATCTCATGGCTCAATCATTTATTTGGATATCAATCAAATCTTATTTTACTAAATGCAGTGTATCTTAGTAGTATTTGATGCTGTTAATCACTTGATTCATAATGACAAATGTGATACTACCTTAAATAATAATGATATAAAAAACCCAATGATATAAAGCTCTGAGTATGACCTTAAGCAAAAGGACAAGTGCTTTCCTCTTATAAACAGCTTATAGTGTTACCAAATTGGGCATATTACTGAACAGTTAAAATCAACAATATATATTTTTGTTCCATAAATGATTATGGTTTGTGTGTGTGTCATTAGCTGATTATATTTCAGAATAAATATAGTTGATTAAGTTAAAATGCACTAATGCAAAGTAAAAATTATGCAAATTTCCTTTGTTATGCTTGTGCTTTTATTTTTGTAAGAAGAAAATGTTCTTCATGGAAATGTATGAGTTGACATTATGGTCTAATCATACTTTATCATGTAAATGTGTATTTACGATATTTTTAAAAGGTAGATTATGTAAATAATTTTAGGAACATACAAAATTGTAGCTTATTTACCAGTGTGAGAATTGTGCATTTAGGAACACATTGAAAAGCTTTCTTCAAATGTGAGACCCTAACTTCTCATCCTGCATGGAAGGGCTGATCACACCAGTGTATGCTTTATTTAGACAAAATATTTAGTGGAATTTCTTATGTCATAATAATCTAAATGTGCAAAACAGCTGCCAACTCATAGTGCTAAATTTGATCACTATTTGAAATTTCTTATGCGATATTTCTTTAAAATACTCAGCCTTACTCCTGGACACATTTCTAGGATTTCTTTTTTCGACTATAGAGAAAACATTTACTCATTTAGGGGAAAAACATGTAAGAGTCAAAATTCTACTGAACTTTGCCTGTCCAGTGTCTTCACCTGTAGGTTTAATTTTTCTTTTTTTTTATAATTAAGTTTATTGGTACAATTTAGATATGCATGATGATCATATTCATTATAGAGAATTTGTACCTGTGCATGATAAACTTAGTTCCTCTTTTCTCCTCATTGCCCTACTGTCTTCAACCACTCTTCCTCTCCTTATTCACAAAACTTTGTTTCCATTTTATCTTTTTTTCTTTTCCTTTCCACTTCCCAATCCCTTTTCCCTTTGAACAATTAGTTCCTGTTTCACAATATTTATTATATGTTTGGTTCTTATTTACACTTTCAGCTTCTCACACAAGAGAGACAATGAGATATTTATACATATGTGTTCAATTTACTTCATTAATTCCTGTATACTCCCTCCACCCCCGATGTCTCCACCTCCATAGATACTGGGAAGGCTGGACAAGCAGGAGAGTAGCAAGCTGTGCAAACCTATTCTTTCCACTTTTCTCCCCAAGACATTGGATACATTTGCAGAATGGCTGAGTTGCCTTCAAAATTAATTTGCATTAGCTAATGGTTGTGAAGTAGCAGAGGCATACAACTTGGTAGTAGCATTGCCGGCCAATCTGTAGGACTCTTTTTAAGGAAGAGAGGAGCAGTGATAAAGAATCCACAACTTTAGCCTAGGAAGAAAATTTCTAAATGGAGCATTTCAAGGATTGCCCAAAGGGTTTTCAAGAACATCTGTTGTTATTGTCAGGAAACCCTGTAAGCAATTTCATTCTCTCCTTTAGGAAGTGAGATAGGGCTGCAGTCTCACTTTGTGGTTGTTATACTTAGGACTTTGGGTGTGGTTATGGAAAGTTATGGAACGGAAGTGTTGGCTAGAGGTGGGGCAAAGAGCTGGTTGAGGTGTTTTCTCATAAAGTCTAAAGGGGTATGGTTTACAATACTCTTCTTATTTCTACGCAAATTTATACACCAGTTAAGAGGCAGATGAAGGAGGCAGGTACAGAAGAAGGCAGTTTCTTAGCTAGTCAGCATCTTCATATTTTACCTGCACACTAAAACAAACAAACAAACAAACACTCACAAAGTCATCATAAATTGGTTGCAGTGACCAATTGCTTGGTCTGCTTGGTGGGGTCTGCCTCTAAGAATCATGACATGCAGAGCTAGTATATGCTTTGCAAAAGCAACTGGTTTCCATAGCTAAAGAGAAGGACAGAGTTGAGTTCTCCAAGCTTCTTCTGGACTTCAGTTTGGTAACATGGGAGGAAAAAATGCAGAAGATTCAGTTCTTTTTTTTTGTACCAAGGATTGAACTCACAACCTCACACTTGCCAGGCAGGCACTTATGCCACTGAGCTAAATTCTTTGCTCTCCGAGTTGTTCTTATGGAGTGTCTCTTTTTGGGAAAGAGGAGAAAAACAAAGTTCCTTTTAGCAAGGCTGTATTATTGACAGCGGAAAAATGCATGACCATAGACATTTGTTTATGTAGGGATATTAGTCTTTGCTCATAGCTCCATGTTAAATGTAAAGTGCTATGATATTCAAAAGAAATGCAACACAAGGTTTCTAATCCCAAAAGACTACAACCCAGCTGGAGTAAAGCAGCATATGTGGCAGTTTAGGTAACAACTCACAGTGTATCATTAACTGGTCAAATGAAAGAAACAGGAAGAGAAGCTGAACAAGTCCAGGAGAGGGCAAGGGTCATGCACTGTAGCAGTGAAGTTGGGTATTTTAGAGCAGAGCACTCCAAAGAAGATGGGTGGAACTTGGAAAGGAAGAAGTACAAATTTGAAGGGACTCCATGTACCTCTGAATATGGGCATGCATATGTGAGTGTGTACTAGTGCAAGAGAAAGAAGAAGCAGAGCATGTGGAGATTCCTGGAAGACTGTCCTTGCTGTATTGGAGGGTTGTGATGGCAGAGAGAAGGAATCTAGACTGGAATTCAGGTTGCCTCATACACTGCCATACCATTCATGATGAACAATCACTAGTGATGCCCATGTCCTTCTTCTTGCTATCCTTATAGTTTGATGTTACAGTTTATATCCAGATGTCCTCCCAGTCTCAAACAATCATAGTGGGGCTGGTTTTATGTACATGCAGAATGCAAGACTTGTGGGGTAATGGAGGCTTCCACTCAGCTTTCCAAAGGTCTGGGAGGCCTGGCAATGTGCTCCTGAGAGGGCAGTAAATGAAACCAAAAGTGCAGTGGAGATTCCAAAAGTTGAAGTCAGAATGTGGAACATCTGAGGAAAGCAACAAGCAGTGAGCAAAGTCAGCCTAAGAGAAGTCATGAGTATTACAAACACTGGTAGTGTCCTAGGGTTGGGAATGCCCAAGTCGTTTGGAGCTTACATCTCACCACATCTTGCCCTGGGTGCTGGACAGGAACTACAGGACTTGATGTTTGCACTGCTGGATTTTTAATCTTGCTTTGGTTCCATTCCTATCTAACCCCCTATTTCTCCCTTTTGGAATGGAAATGTTTACCCTATGCCTTTGTATATTGTTAGTGTTTAACTTTTTATTTTTTTGAGTTTTACAGTGTTCACAGCTAAGAGTTTGCCTTAAATTTCAGAGGAGACTTTGGAATGGAACTTTTCAGCAATGCTGAAACTTTTAAGACCTTGGCAGTTCTTAGAGATGGGCTAAATGCATTTTCCACAAACATACACACATGAGTCTTTTGAGGGCCAGAAGTTGGATATTACACTTTATATCTAAATGTTCCCCAAATTGCATGGAAATGGGTGAGGTTTTTGGGAGCTGATTGGATTATGGGGCTTGGTACTCATCTGTGGATTAGACCTCTGATGAGTTTATAGCTAAATGTGATGCTTGGAGGTAAAGCCTGGTTAGAGAAGTTTGGGGTGGGGTGGGGAATGGCCTAGAAGGTTATATCTCTCTTCGTCCTTCCTTGATCTCTGTTTCATGAGAGAAGCAGAGATGG
>RJWM01021873.1:0-34576 GCA_004363535.1 Dasyprocta punctata
ATATATATATATATACATGCCGTACATCCATGGCATTTGGACAGCTATATATACTCATAATGAAGTACCAATTTGCAGGCTTCAGTGGCTGTGTGTACAAGGGTTATGTTCTTTGCACCAACTGTGCTTTCCTCTTTCTATTTCTCCCTTTCATTCCAGGTTGGATTGCAAAATCCCACGTTGCATACTTCTGAGCTTCTTCCCTCTTCTACAGTTTCTTCTTCCATAATAAGAAATTGTCAAATGCTTCTAATGTCTCTGTCTATATATAAAACTATAGAATTCAGTACGAACTCCCTCCATGGGGTTGTCACACCAGCCGCTTCTTCCTCCAACTTCCGGTGGTACCTATTTTCTGTTGTCTTTAATTCTCGAAGTCTTCCCCAGTGTGTTCAAGTCTGTATCAATTTTTCTTAGCCTGAATTTGTTTCTTGACTAGGAACAGGTCCTAGTGTCCTTTTCTTATGTATAGAATTTCTGATAAGTGGAATGTATTTTGACCCACAGGGGGAAAAAAAATTTCCATCACATGTGAATCCCAGCCAATTTACACAATAACACTTTTATAGTTTGTATAAAGACATAATTTACATATAGAATAGTGTACAGATAATAGGTGTTCTGCTGGTTGAATGTGCAGAATTTGAATATATCTGTGGGAAAGACCACCTAGCTCGAGAGAAACAATATCCTCAGCTCAACAGAAATCCTCCTCACGGCCAATCACGCAACTATCTTCAAAGCCAGGAGGAAATGGGAAACTATCTTATCTTCTACTACAACCAACTGGTTTTGCATGTTCTGTAATTTATATAACTGAAACTATGTGGTGTTTATTAGCTTCCACTTCTTTTCTTCAGTAACTGTTACATTTGAAAGTTAACCATACTATTGCATGCAGCTGTGGTTCAGTAATTCTTGCTGCAGTTTAGGATTGTGTTGTGTAAATAAATAAAACAGAATTTACCTATGTTGGTGGACATGTGATTAATTAGTTATTTTATGGTAATATGAATAGTTCTGCTGTGGACAATTTTGTGCATGTCTTTTGGTGAATACATATCTGAATTTTTATCGAAAAATTCCAGGAGTAGAGTTGCTGAGGCATAGGGTATGTATGTGTTCACAAGCATAGGTGCTATTGGACAATAACCTAAAGCGCTTGCAAGAATTTACTTCTTCATCATAGGTGTATCAGTTCCAGTGGTCCACAGTTTAACAATTTTGGAGGTAATACAGTGATAGCACATTGTGATAAATTCCCATTTCCTGGACAGCATATCTTCAGGCATTGATTCACCATTTGGTATCCTTTTTTGTGAAGTATCTAGTGATTACAACTTAAGTCAAGTTCAGTTTTGTTTATGGGCTCTTTGGAAATCTTCATTTGAAAATTTATTGTGAAAGTTTCTGCATGCTTTTCTCCTGTGTTATCTACCTTGTTCTTCTTGATTGGTAGTTCTTTACACACGCAAGGTGGGAATTCTTATTGGATGGATGTGTGAGGGATGTCTTCTAGTCTTCTAGCTTTCTCTCTCTTAGTAGCTTTTTTTTTGATGATGATATGTAATGAAACCACAATACAATTCATTTATCATATTTTGTGCTTCACCCTTTTTCTGTTCCACTTAATAAATCCTTTCCTGACTACGAAACAGAACACATTTAAGATCTTTTCTTCTATCTAGTTTGATCTGTAGAACATACGACTATGAAGCAGGCAGAGGAAATACGCCCATGTTGAAGAAAAAGAATATAGACCTAAAGAAAAACCTAAAACTGCTGACAAAGCAAGTCTTCTGGTTCTAATACATTTAGTGCCTGAATATTCCTGAAATTTAATTAAACCCCAATTTCCTGTGACTCCTTGAATTGAGTCACTGTTTATCACAAAATCATACATCTCTGTGGGCAGATGTGAGGCTGGTTAGGATATATAAAGCCAGGAAGAAAGTAATGATTATGAGGATTTATGGAAAATAATTGATACTAAAATATGATCCTGTTCTTATTTCCTAAATTGAGACCTCTTCTCTGCAGAGGAGGTGAGAAAGCCATAAGGAAAAGTGCAATGTCCACTTTTCTCTTATCATTGAATGAGGCAAGGAGAAGAGAGGTACAATTACATTTAAATAATATCAAAAAAATAGTAAGAAGGGGACAAAGGGAAAAAGACAGGGAAAAGAGGGAGAGGTACACATCAAGGAAAATGAAGCAAGAGAGAGTAGCGTAGAGGAGAACTGAGAGACGTAGTGAATCACAGAGACAAGGGCAGGGGGCAAGAATGGAGAGCAGAGATGAAGGGAAGACACTGACAAAGGAAAAGAAGACAAGGGAAAATTCAAAAAGGAAATTGAATTGAAAGACCGTTATCATCCTTTGGCTCTGTGATGCTAATCATGTGGATTCATTTCTTTTGTAAACTTTAGATAACTATGCATTCCTCATTTAGCTGCTATTGGGATAAAATGAAGTAATGAGTTCAAACTTAGTAGCCCAATTCCCCTTCCCAATGTGGTAGCTAAGATTGAAAATGTGTTAAATGTAACTACTTAAAAAGTCTTCAACACTGGCCAAATCATGAAACTGATGATGGATAGCATGTTTACACCTGCAGCCGACCAAGTAGAACTCTGAGTTTCACCATTAGCAAAAATTGAGTTGACAACTCCTTGTAGATAGGAATCTACTACATCTGGAAGTATCCGGCCTGGCTCTGTGTTTAGCTTCAGGGATGATGAACAACTTTAGACCGAGTGCCAACGCTCGATAACCAGCTGAGTTTCATTAACGCTTTTAATAATGATCATATTATGCATTAAACAGAGAGAAAATTACTTTTCCTGATGACAAATAGGGAGATGTCATAATCACCAGGTATGAAAAAATAATACCCCCCGGCAAAAAATACTAGAAAAAAAGACCAAAGTGTAACAATCATCCTTCTTCAAACTTTTTGAAGAAGTTTCAACTAAGAAAATTTTGGTGCAAGCGCACACAGTCATATGTGAAAACAAAACAAAACAAAACAAAACAAACAACACTGTATTATTCCAGTAGCGATGCTTTATATTACAGGTATTTAACATGAACGTGGGCTCTGGTCGTCACTTAGTGTAGGGTGCTTGCCTACCATACATAAGAACCTTGGTTTGATCTTCAGTAAAGTAAAAAAAAAAAAAAAAAAAAATTTAAAATGTATAGAGGGCACCCTGTATTTACTTCTATGGTTACCAGCTATCTCCAGAATTGTTTTATTCATTCATTCACTCAAAAATCACTCAGTTTTAACAAATACTCCTAAGCGATCTCATTGGAGAGGAGATGAAATGCTGCAGGAAATCTTTCCTGGCGCTTAAAACCTTGATCAAGGTTTCATTCCTTGAAGAAATAAAGAGTTTGAAAAACTTACTGGGCAACTCTACAAGTAATGGGGACTATAATGAATTTTTAAAAGAAATCTCAGAAGCCTCAGAAACTACATTTTTACCTCTACAAACATTAGAGCCAGGGCCTGATGCCTAGGGCAACAAAAATTCTCAATTACTCTTCCATGCTCAGGGGAAGAATAATGCCAGATTATTCTGAGCTACCAAACAACAAAGAAATTTCTTTGCATTTGCTTTCTCTTAGGCTTACAAAATCTTCTTTCTCCATCACTCTGTTGGCTCTATTTGATGATGATGGAAAAAGGGATTTTTAAAAAATAACAAAGTCAGGGGACAGTTTAAGAAAGTGAAACTGATGTGGAGATGTGTAAATCGGAGGTCTAAAGTCTGCCACTGTATTTCAAAAAGTGTCATTCAGAGAATTATAAAGTGCAATTTAAAAATGTAACATATATGAACATTAGAGAAACATTTAACACCTCCAGACAGATGTGACATTTGAAAAGAGGAGTGTTCCAGGTAGAAAAATTGTACCCACTCTGCTTTAGGATATAATTAAAGAAGATAGAAGAACTTCAAGTAAGAGCTGCAAACACTGATTCCAAAAGTCAGGGTTAAAGTCTGACTAGCAGTGAACCTCAATGATCAGGGCAGCAAAAGCCAGTCAGAGTCACACAGTTCTGCGCAGTTCGGTAGTAAGGAGATGCTCTCTGCGGGGAGGTAGGGGGTGATTCCTCTCCATGGAGTGTCACAGACCTGTGTTCTCCCTGTCCAGAGAGAAGCCAGAGGGACCAGAGTTCCAGGTCATCCTCTCCCGAATCTCATACGGCACCATGCCCAGAGATGCTGTCTCCCTGGCCTTTTCCCAGAGTAGTCCTGGCTTTCTAACCTCCTTGCAGGTGGCTCCGGAACACGGAGCTACCTCTGTCCTACTCTCCCCAGAAAGCTCAGCCAACTGCCTGGTTTGCAAGGGTCTGTGAGTTCAACATTGGATTTACCTTGGAACATCTCAGTGATGAGAAAAGATGAATGGAAAGAACTGGAGTGGAAACTTGGTTGACAGAAGCACCGTGTTTGCTCAGATATTGCTGGAAGATTTGCTTCATGCTGTTTTCGATACACTCTGTTCTCATTTCAAAAAGAGGTAATGGGTCCATACACACTCACTGTTATACTATTCTCTTGTGTATGGCCACCCACAGCCCAAACATCCAAACTCTTTAACGTTGCACAATTGTCCTTCTAACGCTAACGTTGCTTCTTTCTACAAAATCATGTGGTGAGTGTACTGTAACTCATCTTGCCATTTATTTATGGATGATTTACTTCATGCTAATGTTGCTTTATACTTTTTAAGCAAACATGATACCTCTCAATGTGAAACTATAATCCCCTCTTTTGATTCCCCAATGATAGGGCCAAGGATTTAGCTCAGTGGTGTAAGTGCCTGCCTGGCAGGTGCGAGTTTGTGAATTTGATTCCCGGTACCAAAAAAAAAAAAAAAAATTAGTGATTTTTCAATGATGTGCACACCATATTATCTCCAAAGAGAACTAATTCCACTTTGCTTAAGGTTCTGGAATAAGGATCAAATTGACAATAGGGATTAAATGATATAGAAATATCCTTTTTCACGAGTTAAAATAAAGTTTTCTAAGTTTCAGGCAGAGAAGTCATACAGAAAATTCAATAAATTCTGGAAGAATTCACCAAACTTGAAAGCCCAGAAGACTGTATTTGTTTATATGTTTGTTTGTTTTTCATTTTATAAGATTTCTTTGTTTAATCCGAGCACTTGGGAGACTGAAGTAGGAGGAGGGTTGTGAGTTCGAGACCGACTGGGGCTAAAATGCGAGCGCAAGGCCGACCTGAGCTACATTGTATGACCCTGCCTCAAAAAACTAGGCCCTGGAGATTGGCTCGGTGGCTTAAGCACCTGCCTGGCAGGAGTGAGGTTGTGAGTTCGATCCCCAGTACCACACCAAAAAAAAATAAATAAATAAAAAGTAAAAAGAAAAAAAAAGAAAACAAATAAAAAAATATTTCTTTGAACTGAACATCGTTGACCACCCCTTTTCAATGCTTTAATGCCTTGGCAAGTATGTTTGTAACAGCTTCCTGAGATATTAACTGCAAAATAGCTAACACTTCTCTCTACTATGAGGAAGAAGTAGAGCTTCTACCTTCACAAGAAAAAGATTGCCTGATAATTCATTCACATTTTTCCTTGGTACCAAAGTGGAAACACTTCCATCTTGTTTCTAACTTTCCACAAGGCAGTGGGCAAGATTTAGCTTAGGCTGGTGATGTCAACAGGTATAATCTAGAACACAGAACCATTAAGGAATTTCAATTAGTGTTTGAGGCCAGACTGAAGATTACTTGAAGGCCTTCTCCAGGACATGTCCAACAAAAAGGGTCATGCTTCCTGGAGCCTTGTTGGCCTTGTCTCCACACAGCTGATATCACACAAATCATAACTGCAGGATTAATTTTATCCCTGCTGAGTATAGATCGCCAGCCCAGAACTCTAGAACTCGGTATTATTGCATCATCCTTGCTCGTTGCCTGCTTCTGTTAGTAGGTTCCATACCAGCAACTGGCCTTATCTTTAGCCCACTTGGAATGTCATTTGTTTAACTGAATCTTGATAGCTACTTCCAGAGACCTAGGAAGAGATCACACTAATGAGCCTACTAAAAGCCCTAGCCTTGCTTTTCACAGAGTACAGTATAGCTTATTGTGATGGATCTTTTTTTCTTCTTGTCTTACTCTAGTGAAAGGCTGCCTGAGGCCCCCAGGAAAAAGGAGGTGCTTGTCTTGGCCCCCAGGTTGTGCCTGTGATGTAATAGTCTGTGACATGTCATATTATGTGTAACTTATTACTTATTTGACCTTATCTACCCACTGAATTTTGCACTACTTGAGAGAAGGAGTTAGGTCTGATTTACTCTGATATTATTCTTTTTTCAAATTCATTTCAACATTGAATATTCTCCTATCTCATCTAGAACACTGTAAGAAAGCACACCTTTTAAATGTGCAGCTACAGGTACCTATGAATCCAAGTCCAACACAGAACTTCATCCCCAAACCAAGTGCAGTAGCAGAGTTTGCACCAGGGGTGGCCTGTTCACAGAGGCTCCCCTGGGCCAGCATTCCAAGGAAGAGTCAGGATCATCCACTCCCGGGTGGCACCCAAGGGCATGCCATCATGGGATGCTCATGTCTCACTGCTGGTGTTGAATTAAAGCAGGCTAAGCAGAGGTACAGGGATCCATCTAGAGCACAGTTTCAAAAAAAAAAAAATTAAAACAAAGGCTCTGTTTTCTTTCCTCTAAGTAATATAAACACACCTATAGTTTTTAAAATATTAGAAAGAAAAGGAAAAGGGACTTTATCAATAATCATTAAAAAAATAGTGGATGTCTTTCTTCTGGAATTAAAACACTACAGGCCAAAACCCAAAACCTATTCTGAAGCTATTTCTCTTCACAAGCTCTACTGCTCCCTCAGATTTAGTAGGAAGCACCCAGGCTTCCCCTGGGATACATCTTCCTCCATTCTTTATTATTTCCTTGATCTACTTAGCTTGCAAACCCATCTAAAGTCATATCTTGCCATGGTCACTACACAAACAAGCCAGGATGCCTTTCTCTCAATTATCTGAGCCACTCAGCAACCAGAGTACGCATTGTCCAGAGCTTTTCTTTTAATTTTTATGTTGTTTTTGTTGTGGATGTGTGTGTTTGCATATACTAGCCCTTCAAAAAAAAAGCACAAATCTTTTGAGAATAGAAGCTTGTATTCATGTCCTAGTGGTACTATAAATATTCCTGTGTCCAATTGGCTTAAAACAACACAAGTGTATTCTCTCACAGTTTTGGAGGCTAGAAATCTAAGAGTAAGATAGGAGCAAAGTTATTATCCTCTCTCTGCAGGCTGTAGGGGAGGATTCATCCCACATCTTTCTCTCAGCTGCTGCCAATACCGATAATCGCTGTCCTTGGTCTTATAGCCGGGCCACCCCAACTTCTGTCCCTGCCTTCACACAGCTATCTTCTCTCTGTGTCTGTATCTTTGTGAGCCTTCTCCTGCCGTTATAAGAACCCCAGGCAGGTTGGAGCAGGGCCCATTCTGTGCAGTGTGACCATTTGACCTAAACCAATTATGCCCATAAAAACCACAATTCCAGTGAAGGTCCTAATTTGAGGTTCTGCATAGCCATCAATTTGGGTAGGGGAGCACGGTCCAGCCAGGTGTGGAACTGTGCTGTCCACCAGCTTTGGGTGTTTAGTGTCTTCCTTCCTTCCTTTAGGCAAACTTGAGGACTCACTGCTATTAATGACACTATTTGCAGAGCTTGCTTTGTGTGTGTGAGGTGATGCACTGACTCAGTGGGGGACCCTTTCTGCACCCACTGTGACACAGAAAGGCAATAAGAGCACCCTTCCCAGAGGTTTGGATTTTAAGAGAAAGTCAATCACTTTGTTATGGTAATTGCTTTTGACCCGCTCTTCTCTGAGGCCACCATAGGTAACAATGGACTTCACTTAAGCGAAGCTTTAGTCTAAGAGATCAGGAATAATTATGGAAGGAGGGTGGGGAGAGGAAACAGTCATGGAGAAGTCTCATCTTAAAGCATGGGAAATGTCAAGTTGAATTCACTCTGTGTAAAGGTCAACCCTAACATGCCAACCTTTTAAAATTTCATTTGAAGGACTGTGTTTAAAATACCATACCACAAATTTGCTAAAGCACCATTTGCTCTAGAAAAACCTTTTATATAACCACAGAACACAGAGATGCCACATTAGAAAGCAGTGTCAAATATAAACAATATAAAGATAAATACCCTGAATTTCCATGAAAGCAAAGAAACAAGCACACAAAACTTAAAACATTCAGGAGAATGGCTAGGCAGAAGAGAAGTAAGCAAATAAACAACAAAACAGACTGATTTTGCCTTTGGAGAATTTGTTTTCCAGTTCCAACTTGCTATTTGCTGGCTTTGTGACATTCAGTAAACTCTTCCTTTTTTAAATATAAAATAATACTTGGAGTCCAGACTATAAATGATTATATTGTGAAGCAAGATCGTGCAAGTAAAATATTTTGAGAAGTGACAAATCACGTATAAATATTTGTGATGACTTCGATACTTTCATATAAGAAGCTCCATATTGTCTTAATGAGTAACAAACTGTGGTCAAATACTGTGTGTCATTCTGAAATGGAACAAATTTGTTCTTGAAATATAAACCCAAACTGATTGCCCAGGAGAGACACTGAACAATAATTGATGCAAAATTGAAAACCATAATCACATGCTCAAATAGGATCTTAAAGGATGATCTAGGCCATGGACATACAAACATGTCCTTGAACAACTACTATGTGTAAGTGTTCTCTAATACTGAAGGAGAAACACAGCTAAAAAAAAAAAAAAATCAGTATATTCGAACCACAAAACTTAGAATACAACCATATATTGCTTAAAAAATGAGTAAAATGCCAAGGTAGCACCTAAAAAGTACAGAGGCTTGGATTCAGAAGAGCTGGATAATTTTAGCATAAGGAGGGATCCTCGTGTGTATAAAGGTGAAACAACAGCATAGCGAAAAGGGCTAAAAAGTGGACAGCAAAAGATATCATGGTAACCCTTTTAAGTCCATATAATAGAGTAAATACTTAAATGCTCTGGATGGAATGGAGGGTGGAAGGTATGAGGATGAAGGAGGGAAAAGAGGAAGTACTTCTGTCTGGATCCAAAACAGGTTTCACTTTTTAAGAGCTTCTCTGTCACTCTGGTGACCGATTATTCACAGGATCAGTGTGGACCCTTGCATCAGATTAAAACAAACAGAGTTCTAGCAAATGGCCCAGACCTAGAGGAAACATCTCTATGCTCTATTCCTTCCAAGCAGAACAGAAGAAAAGGAATGAAATTGTAACTCACTCATCTGTCAGGGGTCATGGGCAATGGACCAGCTATTTTATGGTCAAATGAACTGATCCATTTTTAATGTTAATTATAAAATATGTGTAAATGTAAAAATAAATTTTACATACAGATACACAGCCCCCAAACGCACACACAAGTACTCAACTGCATGTACACAGACATAGGGCTGCACCAGAGTCTGCTGAAAAAAGGCAAAAGGAAAAGTACTTGGTAAGAGACAAAGTATTAAAAAAAAGTCAGAATGGAATTTAGAGTTGCAAAATGGATGCTTTTTAGAAGATTGAACAGAAGAAAATGATCAGACTGAAATTAGCTGGATTGGAACAATGCATTCTAAAAAGTGACCTATTCTGAGACGGGAAGATCATACCCCTTCAAGAAGAGACAATCAGCCTTTGTGTTCTGTGTGGAGTGAAAGGCGCTTCCAGCCGCGAGGAGTGCCGCCAAGCACTTGCTGTTGAGAGGCAATGGTGACATGACAGAAGGATGAACTTTAATGGGCTATCAGATATTTTTAAATAGCATTTTCCATTTTAAATGTGGATCCAAATCCAAACCTTATAGAAGGAGTGCTAAAAGCTTCTGTTCAAACCAGCAAGGCCTTCGCCAGTATCTGCACCGAAAGCTCTCTGACAAGAATACACTTGATTTCCAACCAGCAAGAGACTAGTTATTCCATTTAGGCAAATGGCATCCTGATGACCTAAAATTACCCTTGAAGCTTCTGCTGCTCACAGCTTCGGCTGTGCGTTATCCAGCGCTGCAAAGAGCTGTGCTAAGGCTTTTAGAGAATCCCCCCCGGGAGACAGTTCTTCCCGGGTTCTTTCACGAGAGGTGATGTCTGTCAACAGGCATCTACGAGCCAATACTACTGACCATTCATTAGGAACAGATCGTGAATGTTTGTATGTCCTAGGCTCTATGTTAGATGCTGCTAAGGCAAAAATAAAAAATACAGTGCCCGTCCCCAAGACAGTACTATCCTATGGGGAAGAGATCACAATGCAGTAGAAAGAAGGCTAGCTGACTAACTGGATTCCTATCTTGCTCTTGCTCACTCATCCTTAGCAGTGCACGATATTCATCTTCCTAAGACTGCTCAGTCTTTCAGTCTGATGAGGATTCCGATTTTTATCATACCATTTTCCAATAGTATTGTCACCTTGTGACACCCAGTAATTTTCTCAACTCTCTTATCCAGAGGTTTGCAAGACTGTGGACTCTCTTGGATTTTCAATCCCTTTCAAATCCTCTCTAATAAAATCTTTTCTATTATTTGGTTCCTAATATTACATCACATAGAATTTTATTCATTTTTCTCTATATATGCTTTATTTATATAAATTTCACCTTTCACTTTGCCAAATAAAATGGAACCACCAAATCACTGCCACATATAATTCATTGTCGTTTCTGCCCAGGAGACTTTTGAGATGCCTCCAAAGTGCCATTCTAAGTGGTAAACAGAGCCCACATATTTTAAGTGTATTACAGTCAATTTCCACTTACACTCACAATATAGAGTCTGCCAAAAAAAAGTGTATACACACTTTAGGAAAAGAAAAACTTGTATAAATATTTTAATACTAAATTTACTGAGATATTGTGAGATTAATACAAGTTTCCTTTGGCCTCTACAATTGCAAGAGGTGCTCAAAGTGTTGGGCACGAGCTTCCCAACATTTACTAGCATGGGAACAGCTGTCTGGGTAACCTTGGTCGTTGTGATTGCCGGACATGCATTTCAGCTTCTTCTCTAAGGGCCATCAGTGCGGTGGGTTTTCTATGATATATGACATCCTCTAGGGTCCCCCATATGAAGGTAGCACCATCTGTTGTAAAAAGCATCAGACTAGTTTTCTTTTCCTGAGGTGCATATACGTTATTTTAGCAGACTCTGTATGTATGAAAGCTGCAGTGGTGGGACCAGAGAAAGATGACATTCACATATTTAATATTGAAAAAAACGTTTTTCCAAGATGCAAAGCTTAGATTACTAGACAGAGAAATTGCTTACTGGCCTAAGATTCGGAACATGAGAAGGCAAGACACCAGATCACTGAGATACTCAGTGACCGGGCTCGAGGGCTTGATAAGGCCTGGGCAATCAAGAGACCCCACGTTTCCCAGTATTAGCATCTTCTGGCTGAACAGCAGGGGTATCCTCGAGATGCCCAGCCTTGGTCTCTCACCGCAGGGCGCCCAGGCCATGTGCAGCCTCACAGGAATGCCAATCAAGTTGTGGACATTTCTTCAGCAAAGCTCTGCTGCAATTCTGGCGACTCTGCCATTTTCTCTACCTTTGTTTTTATCAGATAAGGACTCCAGTTTAAGGGGAAAGTAGAAAGGGGCTTGAAGTACAGGATCTGTGCATGAAGAAGGTCTTACTCTTCTGACTTGGGTTTAATTCTTTGTACCTATAGATGCTCCTCATTTGCATTTGTTAAAGAGCCCAAACTGAGTAGAAACCTTTGTTGACCACGTGATAGGAATATCCACACTTTGATGCTGTTTCAGGGAAGTTCCCCCTGGAGATGGGCAGGGACAGGGAGGAGCAGCCCACGGTCACGCCCATCGCAATTCTTTCCTATCAAACTCGAGCTTACTTTCTCCAAACCTTCTCCCCGCTTCTCTGCCGCCGTGGGTGCCGGTTGTAGTACAGCACGTAGAGAGTACTATATAAGGGACAAACCATGTTATAATCCATAAAGCAGTTTTATTCATTTATGTTACTTGTTTTACTACGTCAAATTTGGTTTACCACTGAAGTTGGCTTTATTTAGGACTCCTCATTTTCGCTAATTGAAATAGCTTTGCCTTTTGCTGTGATCTGAATGTCTGTGCCCCCCCACAACTCCCATACTGATCTATAAAGGTGCAGTGTGACAATATTAAAAGGTGTGGCTTTTGAGAGATGATTACATTATGAAAGCAGAGCCCCCATGAGATCAGTGCTTTTACAAGACAGCTTCCTGCCATGGAGCATCTAGTTCCTTCTGTCACATGAGGACACAGCTAGAAGGTGCCACTTGTGAATTAGAGAGCCCGTCCTCCCCAGGCTGCCTTTGTCTGAATTTGTCAGTGCCTAGATATTGGACATTTTAGTCTCTACAATCAGGAGAAATAAATTTCTTTTGTTTATAAACCACCTGTATATGGTGTATGTTTTGTTATTATAGCCCAAAGGAACTAACACATTTGTTAACTCTTTCCTAGCATGTATCTGTGCCACAAGTATCACTCAATTATTACCAGCAACCTCCTAATTTGAGTGTGATACAACACCAAGAAAGTAAGTGCTGATATTTCTTGCTTCTATGGATCAACTCTGGCTTTTCTGGGTTATGATAGGTTCAGTGGTAAGTTCAGATTGTTCAAACTATTTCTCTTTGGGTGTTGGATGGATATCCCAGGTATGCGTTTCCCTTGGCACAAAAGAGAAGCACAAGATGATACACCAAAACCCGGAAAGAATACTAGGGAAGGACCAAGCTCAACACTGGTACACAGGCCACCTAAAATAAGGTAGACAGGATCTCAAATAAATGTAAGTCAAGTGACAAGTAAGGATGACTGAAGATTGAGTTCTTTGAAATCACCCCTTAATCTCATCAGTGACCTGAAATATATAACAGGTGTCCTTGCAAGGTGTACTTGACTAAGTGTGACAAGTTTGTTCCTTGTTCTGAGTATTTCCTTCCCCCTAATTATGAGTCTATATTTGCCCCATTTCTGCATCTGTTCATCTCCATCCATCCTCTGGCCCTATGGTTTGCTCCTGCCTTGCTTAGCCGATACATCTTCCAATTCTGTGATGCCTCCTTTGAGATGAAGTGAAATATCGACCTAATAACTCACTGTCAAGGCACCGTTATCTGTTCACTGGGCAAAAGACTGCATTGCTATTTTCATCAGAGGTGGCACATAAGGAAATTCAAAATAAGTAGACTGTGGATTTCATTTTTTCTGTCACAGTTGGATTTTTAAGGCCATATCACCTAGTTTTCAATTTTTTCTAATGCTAAATGAAAAAAATTATTAACATCTACCCTTTTTTCTCATCCTACCTTGCTGGATCAAATGAAATGTTTGAAAAAATGCCATAAAAAAGTGTTACACAAATATGATCTGTAATTATTAAAAGAGAAATGTAATACATCCAAAGGCTACTGTTTAGAAAGTAAATATTACTTTTGTCTCTCAGGTCAAGGAAAGACTGGGCATATATGACATAGAGAATCTACTATTTGTTCATCCCACAGATAAAATGGATTTAAACCAAGGATATAACTGCAGAATGAGTTCAAGTCCTCTAGGTGCAAAACGTTCCTCATCTCTTTCACCTGCTTTCCACATCAGAGAATCCAGGATGGAGCCAGGCATGGGGGAACAGGGTCGGCTTCCCTAGAAGAGGGTCTTTATAGGAAAGTGTGCCAGTCTCACTCACCTTTGGGGCTCCAGCTAATACATTTTGTCAGGGAAGCAAGTTGGCACTGATGAGCAGATCCCTTTGTATATTGAGGTTTTGGAGAACAGTACACGGAGAGATAAACCAACATTGATGACTTACCCACTGTGGAGCTCTGGGCTGAGACATCTAACTCCAGGTAATAACAGGGCTTTTTTTTCCCAATGCCATCCATATTCTAAGACCAGAAAAAATCTTTTCAAAGTCTAAACCCCATGCTGAGAAGCCAATTTCTTGTAGCAATAGCTAACAATGAGTCTTCTTGAAATCCCATTGCCAGTCAAAGGACAGGAATTGTCCATATAGGTATCACTGTATTAAGGCCAGGCTAAAAGCCTGGTTAGGACTTCTATGCCAAGGATAAAACCACTAATAAAAGTAGCTCTAAGATTTTTTTGTGAAAGATTCAGAAAGAACACTAATTAACCCAGACAGGGAATCTTCCAAAGATGTATTCCTTCTGTTGAAGAATATCCTGTATTGGCATTTTTCTGAATCACTCTTGACATTTTGCCAGTTCTGTTGTCAGTTTGCAAGGGATAGTGAAATAGTGAGTAGATTTTTAAGAGCAAAATCTATAAAACAAGGTCTGATTACAAAACTACTGGCCAGTTTTAAAAACAAACAAAACACAGAAATGGTCATTAAACACTCGACTACCAGTAAAACCTCCTGTGGTGAAGCTGTTTAATCTGATGTAGAAGGAGGATGTGCGAATGGACTGACAAGGGTTATATTAGTGTTCTCCAGGCTGTGGATTGAAGGTGTTTCAGATTACTAAGTGGTATTGCATCCATGGTCAAGCATGTAGTTATGCATATGTACAGAAATTCATTCAATAAATATTTACTCAACACTCATTTTATGCTGCACATCGCTAACAAACACAAGAACAATAGTTACTACTTTTTTTTTTTTTTTTTTTTTTTTTTTTGCGGCACCGGGGATTGAACTCACGACCTTGTGCCTGCCAGGGCAGGCGCTTAAGGCACTGAGCCAAACTCCCAGCCCTGGTTTTTTTGAGGCAGGGTCGCACTATGTAGCTCAGGCCGGCCTTGCACTCGCGTTGTAGTCCAAGCCGGCCTCGAACTCACAACGCTCCGCCTACCTCAGCCTCCCGAGTGCTGGGATTAAAGGCATGCGCCACCACGCCCGGCTTATTACTTTTTATAAATACTAGTAATTGTTCTAAAAAGAGTAGCTGCTAAGTGTTGAAATATTTACTGTATGCTGTTAGTAAACGACCTCTTTTTAATATGAATAGTTCACATAAACTCATTATAAAAACATTAAAGCAGAATATCAACTAGTAAAATAGAAATATCTATTTGCTAGTCCCTAACTACCATTGCTCCATCATTTGGCATGGAAACTCTATTTACAAGCTGTCTTGGTTGCTTTTACTTTTCTCTTGTGAGGACAAAATACCTGACACCCAAAATGAAGAAGGAAATGTTTACCTAGCTCACTGTTTGTGGAGGTTTCAGTCCATAATCAGCTGGCTCCAAGGTAGGGTGGCATGGCACTGGGACAACACTTCAAGGCAGCAGCCAGAGCAAAAGAGGAAAAAGCAAGCCTCTTCTCCTCCTTTATATTGTACCCAGGCCACCCCTCCACCCCACCCAGGGCGGGTGTGGCACTCAAAAAAACTCCTTGCCCTCCTCTCACAGAGGCTCAGGATATTTACAAGTAAGGACCCTGGCTCCCTGCTGAGTCTCTCAGTTAAACTTCTCAACTTCTCAAGTTGACACAATGTATCAACCATAACACAAGGGCAATTTAATTAATATTATTCTTGAATGTTATCACCCAGAAGTTATTAACAGTTTTAAAAAGTGTCATATCATAAACCTTATTTCCCACTTGTGCCCATTCTCTTTATTCATGTGGTCCCCACATTATTCTAGACAAGTGTTCCTGCCTTATTTACTCTACCCTGCAACATGAAAGAGAAATAAGAAATCGAAGTTCCCTTTCTCCCTCCCTTCTTCCTTGGTTTTTAAACTACAGCTGTAGGCCAACACAATAAAGACAGAAGTTTCTGGGTCTCCAGAAATAAATAAGAGAAACAATGCTTAGACTCAGACTCAAACCAAGAGCCAAAATAGATGGCACAGTGTATTTCACTTAGCTTGAAAAGTGGGTCTTTGAGAAGCTGCGGTGTAAGCCAGACACGGGGATGTTAGTATTACAGAAGATCCTTTCTCAGCTAATGGCACATGGGCCAGAAAAACGGACTCAGATGACTGGTGCCTTAGGTTTTACCCTCATGCTCCAATTCCACATTTGTTTTTGTGAAACGAGCAAATAAACAAAAATCAAAACAAACACAAAAGATGGCCCAATAATCACCCGCCACATGCTACAAAACATGGGCTTGAGAGAATTATTAGAAAAGGCAGGATGTTTACTTTATGCTTGCAGAGTATTTGGACTCCTCAAAGAGCAGGCTCAAGTAAATAAAACACTACTAATAACAAAACTTCACTAAGCCTCCGAGATGCTGACTGAGGACCCCAGGCACGTCTTGGATATGAATGCCTCTTACCTAACTCTGTAGATTTCTGACGGGGGTGTCTTCTTTCCTCCCCATCATCTGATAACTCCTGCAGGCGCTGAAGAGACAGGACCGCCTGCCCATCGGTCCTCCCTTCCACCAGTGTTGTACAGATCGTGCTAAAAAGAGGGATCTCTGGGTAAAATCTGTCTCTCGGAGACTTGGCCAAGGGAGAGAGAATTCTCTTCTGGTATCAGCCTTTATTTCTTTCCCTAGTGATAGTCAGAATACTAAAAACAACTGGTTGAGTAGATAGCTTTTGAAATCAATGTGTCCCCTTCCCCTACTAATCACCTCCTCCCCTTTGGTCTCTTGTTCACTCCTTGTCTCCTCCTAACCTCTGGGAGCAGGAAAACCTCTGCTCTCTCTTCTCTCTTCCAAACAATACATATGTACAAACAAACTCAAATAAAATACACACACATTGGTTATTTCCCCATAACAATTCAAGACATAGCCCGTACCTTCTCAGCTTGTAAAGGAGATGGGTCTGGTTGAGAAACCCTGTCCGTGCTCAAGCTCATACATCCTAGGGGACATGCTGGAGGCCCTGGATCTCTCTGGCCAGATCACATACTCTGTCTCCCATGGCTGTTCCACACACATTGCCCAGAGACATCTTGCTGGTAAGCTATGACCCCGCATAGAAGTGATAGCTCAATTTCCAGTCCAGGTACACTGCATTGAATGAAGCTGTTAGCTTTGTTGCAGTAATGTGTTTCATGACTACAATCAAGCCACCTCCAGTTTCCCTTTCCCTTCTAGCCTAGACTCTCTGCTGTGACACTTGCTATGGATCTCTTTGAATACTTTTCTTATCAGCTGCACAGATCCTATAATCCAATCTTTTATAAGCTTGGCTCTCTCCAATTGTGGTTAAAATTGTACACAGACATACCTTTATCTCTGGAGTTACCGCTGTGAACTTCCTTTCCACTAGGAGACTAACACTATTTCTAAAGCAGGTGTCTGCCAAATTAATGAAAAGTGTCTGCCTTGCTTCCTGACAACAACCAATTTTCCAGCTCTCCAGACATCAGCCAAGTACCCTACCATTCAGTTCCGTCTTGACACTGTCAACCCGGAGTGTGTGTCAGATCACATACATTGAGGACTCAGTTCCACAGTACAGTCCCCTCTTCAAATATCACTTTCAAGTCCCATGATGTCACTTATACCTCTGTTATGGCTCAAATCTAGATGTCCCCCTGAAGTCTTCTGCACTCATACGTAGGGCTTCTCAGAGGTGGCTGGACCTAGGGCATGGAACGCTGGGATTAAGGGTGTGTGATACTAAGTTTGCCCACTGATTGGTTTAGAAGGGTTGCAGGTGTGGATAATGGGAAGCCCCACCCTGGGTGTGGGTGGCATCACGGAAAAGCCTCAGAGCCTGGATGGGATAAATGGAAAACGCTTGTTTGCTGCCTTCTGGTGCTGTGCCATGAACTGTTTCTCTTCTGTGACGTCTCTCTGCCTTGCCACCCTACCTTGGAGTATAAACTGAAACCCAGCAGACTATGAGCAGTATCCTCTACAAACCGTGAGGAGAAATAAGCCTCTGCCCTTTTAATTTGTGGTGTGAAGTATCTTGTCTCAGCAATGGGGAAGGTAACTAAGACAACCCTGCTCAACTGGCTGTAACTCCAGGCTTCCTTGTGTTCTCTTCCTCATGCACCATTACTTCTTGGAACTCAGGAAAGCACTCTACTTACTGTGACTGTTTTATGACGTAGGATACAGACAGACCCCCATGGAAGAGACACAAAGGGAAATGTATAAAGCCAGGTGTTGGGCCAACAATTGGGAATAAAGACCAAATATGTATTTCCTATTATACCACAGAATATTACATAATTTAGAGAGCAGAGTCTCTGCCAAGTTAATGAACACAGTGATACACAAATAGAGGGTATTCTGTGTGTTCTCAACTCCCCTGGATCCATGGACACTAATGTCCCTTAAAGGATAGACTCTTCTGCAAATTAATTTAGGACCTCAAAATGCACCTCAGCTGAAATCCAGATTTCAGGGACATCTCTCCTTATCTACAGTGCCCATTATCATGGAACTAGAATGAATCTGACTCTTTGCCCCTATTAACCACAGACTCCAGCCAGACTACATGCTTATTGAGAGATATAGAGCTTGTGGAAAAATTTTCTCCTATCATCTTCAGTACATACTTCAGTGCTTTTCTAGATCCCAATGTGTTTGCTAAGTAATTAAAGAATTTGTGAAAAGACTAATTACTCATTAGAAAGCATAATGATGATGGTCATGATAAAAATAATATCAGTGAAATCACAGTTATAACTTGTCAGGAATGTTAAGGGACATTATACCTATAATAATTAATTTAATTTGTATTAAAAAGGTATGAAAGAGAATTACTATATTCTCTACAAGGGAGAAAACTGAAATTTAGAGAAAAGACACAATGAAACTACCTCAGGGCCATGTAAATAAGAGATAGAAATGAAATTTCTACCTCTTGATCTCCAGAATATTAGAATTAATAAGAATTTTCAATGCATGGATGAGAGAACTGACTATTCCCAGAAAAATGGATCTTTCCATTTACAAACGCATCTGTAATGTTCTCTTCACAGTCAGTTTGGGTTTGCAATATGCTAAGATGTATACTTTCAGATTTTAGTCAAAGTCATCTATGTAGTATAGAATGACTGAGTGACAACAACAAAAGAATCAAATTTGACTCAACTTACTTACTTTCAATGCGCAGCCGATGTCTTCAAGAATCTGTAGACAAAAAATACTTTAGGGCTTGACTGTGTGGCCTACTTTAAATATTCCTGGACAATAAAAGATGCCATTTTGTAGACTGAGTTTTGCTTTATAACCTATTCTTGCCTCTCACTATAGAGACTACATCGACAAGTACTCAATAGTTATATTCATTACGCGCCTGTCACTTTTAGGATCATCACGTTTTGGAGATCTCAGTTTCTACCAGTGACAGCCAGGTCTTGAATATTGATCTGTTATTGCTGATTGACCATGTCTGGTGGCTAGTAGCATGAATTGCTATGTCTACCCATAGTTTCTAGTTTGGCTCACTTAAGGGTGTCTCCCTAGTTTGGAATGATATGTGATTTGTTCATGTATTTCATAAAAAGAAGAATCAAACTGAATCTTTAATCCGAAAGTCATAATTTCTTTCTTCTGCACTGTACAATAAAGTGAAAGTGTGTTTGTCAGTGGAGAAGTTCTCCCTCATTACAAATTAATCACCTGCTGAGAGGAGACCTGAAATCACGACACATGCGCTGTTTCAGGTTACCAGGTAGCATTATAAAGTCACAATTTGCTTGATTAGAATAAATAAGTTCGATAATGTTTCCTGCATGGTGTTAATTATCCGCACAACCTACAAGATACTATGACTCTATAATTTTGATAATCTTGGCCCGAAAAAAAGATACACGAAGACTGCTAGAGTAGAAGAAACTAGCTTGACTATAATTAACATTGCAACAACAACAACAACAACAACAACAACAACAAGAAAATGGCTCATTAACAAAACAGAATATGGAAAACTCTTGGACTGGGGCTGATTGTGTAAAATAGTTCAAACTTTCACCATGATCAAGACATAAATGTGAGTGGATTTCTCTATCCCTCTTTGTGCATCTGTTGCTTGTTCAATTTCAGGGTAATTTTTAATCCACATAGTATCTGTTGCTCTGTGGGCAGTCAGAATACACATGGCCCTTTCCCCTGAGTACCGTGGACACACCAAGTGTCTTTGTGTGACTATCAACCCACTCTTATCCCTCAGTTACAATCACAGATCCACTTTATTCCCAAGGAGCAATTTATTAGCCAAATTCAGCTGTCATTAAAAGACAGATTACAGTCTTCAGTGCTATTTGGAGATGGGCATTATATGGTTCAGGAAGATTTGTTGAATTGGTCTATAAAACTAGAAATGTTTTCTTTGGGGACAAGGTATATCAGCATTATAATGACTGCAGGACCATCAGTGATTTCTATTTCTTTCTAGCTCTATTTTTGCTACCTGCGTTTCCCTCACCTCCTTAGGATTTCATCCTAAGTATATTTGCTTTGAATAATACAGTGTATCATTACTTTAATCAATGCTATGCCTATAAGTATTACCAGTTTTTCATGTCTAATATTCATTTAGACATCATTCTCTTTCTATACTTCTCTATTAAGAAACTTGATCCACACCCTAGGAATAAACTTCAACTTTTCCAATTCATTATATCTATGTTTTGCACCTCTTAGTCTTCTTGCACAATTGTTTAAATTTTTTCCTCTTGAAGTGTGTGCTTGTCTGATGTGACAGGAAGAGCTCTAAAACTGACCCTCAATTCCCCACGTGTTAACTCCCAGGACTGGTGAGTGTGATGACACGGAGCCTCTGGGTTATGCCACATGTCACAGTCCAATAGAAGTGAGGGGATTATCTGAGCAGATACATAATCCTACAAGCCTTTTTAAAAGCATAATTTTTAATGCTTCACCACAGAAGAGATTGTCAGAGGTAGGAAGGTGAGGCGGATTTGCTGGGTCATTGCTGGCATCATCAACTGTAGCTGCGCATGTTCACGTGATTGAGTTCTGAGTTCTCTCCATTTGTATGAAAGTGAAGAGCCATGGGAAACTTTTGGGTCACTTTCCTGAAGGCAAGGTACTTCCTTTGATATTTCCTCTTCCCAATTATTCTTATTGGCAAGGTAAAATGAAGACTGAGATAACCTTGGAAAAGCATGTGAAGAATGGCAGAGGCTACCTGCCAGTTTTGAATCACTTATTTCTAGTCTGTTCTTGGCAGAATCTATAATCTCTGTCTTAGTTAAGTGTCAGTGTTTTAGGACATCTTGATAAAAGCAGTTTGTCCTATACACTAACCACTAAACATAACTAGAAGTTGCTTGCTTTTAACTTCTTCAAATTTTCTACCTTCTCATGCTTTGTATCGCATTCTCTTGTCTTTCTATGTTGTCATCTTTGTCATCCAGTTTGTTAATTTCCTCTTCAGCTATGTCTAATTTTTGAATCTATAATTTTGGTCATTGTATTTTACAAGTATAATTAGCTCTTAATCAAATATATCATTGATTTCAATGATACTAATAGACCCACTGTATTTGTAATAGACTCCTTTATTTAAAAAATCGAATACATTAATAAGCTCCACATTATTAGTCTCTGATGTCCTGATTCTCTAATCTGTTATTCCTGCTATCTCTTGATTATGATGGTTAATTTTATGATTTGTGTAATAATTTTGTTTTGGGAAGACATTTCCCTTGGTACTTCTCTTGGGACTTTTTTTTTTTCCTGTGGTTCTTTGAGACAGGGTCTTGCTATGCAGCTTGGGCTCACCTTGAGCTCACTTTGTAGCCAAGGCTGGTCTCAAACTCACAGTGATCCTCCTGCCTCAGCTTCCCAAATGCTGGGATTACAAGCGTGAGCCGCCATGTCTGGTTGGTAGGAGTTATTGAGATGAACCAAATGTTTAAAATGCGGAAGTGCAGGGAGGAGAATCATTTGTTTCTAACTAATGCCAGGAGTACTAGCAATTTAGAGCCAATTTAAATTTTCTTCGAGGAGTTGGATACAAAGCACAAAAATATGAGGAAGGCTCAGAACTTCAAGAGAGGAGGCTTCTGGCTTGGCTTTCTAATTTGATTATTTTTTTCTTTTAAAAATTGTTTTATTATTCAGACACAGTGCCAGGAGAGGTACAAAGCCACACATGTCCCACTGTGGAGTGTGTTCATGTTTTTCCTCCCACTGAGAGAGTTGTCCTTCAGTACACCTAGATGTGTGTAGTTGTTCTAACTTTCCATCTGTCAGATAAGGAAAAACAGGATACACCCGAGCAATGTTGTTCCTGGCTTTCTCCTTTCATTTGGGCTTTCTTATGTTTCCTGACCTCTAACCCTTTTCTTACTTGTTTATGAGTTCCATAATGCTATGAAAAAATATATATTTATATGTGACTTAGTAGAGTATGCTTTCTTGTACCACTAAACTTCCTTATTTCAAAGAAAACTTTCATTTCCCCTAGATAAATATAATTATCTTCTTAATTTTTTATTTTTGTCTCTCTTTTAGAGTATAATTTCCTGAGACAAGAAATATGTTGCTTTTATTCATCGCCATGTCATAGAGACAAATTCCCTAAAAGAGCAAATGATAAGACATATATATATATATACCCATAAGTATAAATATTATGTACATTTCATAGTCAAAGCACTTGAAAATGAATTCATTTTTCTTGTTTTTAAAATCATATAATTGGTTATAGAATATTGCAATTTCATTGTGTCATAAATATTAAGATTAAATATGCATCACAAAAATTAAGTAATTTATTGTACTGAATGATGGAAAGTAAATGGGAATCTTTAGGACAAAATTAGCATGATAGAAACAGCAGACAAATACATATATTTGAAGTCCAGAGTTTTTATAATATATACAGTCACCGAACGTTAACCTTAATTCCAGGTTGTCAATCAGGTTTGCATCCTTAACGTGTCATTTCTCGGGTGGCTTTGAAAGGTGCTGTATTGGAGATTGTCACTGGGAGGCTTGAGGCACCTGGAGTTACTGTGGTGTGACTGACATGTGCATTGATCAGTCCCTCATAGACTCTGCCAGCACGCCTTTATCCTGAGGAAAGGGAGTAGATTAGATAATTGGGAGGTTGAAAAAGAATTCACATATGTGTATTTGATGGAAGCAAAAACCATGTGTTCAAGAATGCAAATTTGAGGTTGAACTCTGTTTGCTGTGGGAAAAACACTGACATTGAGGTTTGGAGAGTTGAGTCTTAATATGTCTTTCTAGTTTTTTCACTTAACCCTTCTGGGTCTTAGTCAATTTATTCACACAATACGGAGACGTTGTAGCAAGTTTCCCTTCCAATTCTACAGTTCAATTATCAAATATTCCTCACACTTGTAGATTTCACTGAACATCAAGCAAAAAATCCTAGAATAAGTTATTCCTCTTTTGTGGAATTTACTTCAAGGTGGACCTCTCTTGGACTTTTCAACATTTGAACTATAAATACAACACAATGCCTGTCCCCAGGTGTTTTTCCCAAGACAGTTGACAATATAACCAAAAATAGAGCTTTACAAAGGAAAAAAGTCTTCTTCACTTATGTGGGAGAAAAAAGAAGCATTCAGAGTTATTTAGGATTATCTCTAAGCTAGAGTTGAACCTTGAGTGATCCCTCCTACTTAGAATGTCAGTGCCATGGACACCATGCTCACTAAGCCCCTCACACCCTCTGTCTTTCACTGTAACTTGCCTCTGATTGGATCCCATTTTCTTTCCTCTCTTCACCTTGCCAATTAGGTCTAGTTTACACTACCTCCTGATGGATGGACAATAAAAGCATAATGTCCCAACACATGACAATCTTAGCTCATTTAACAGCTTCAGAAATGCATCAGCCCTGACCTCTGTCTGCTTGTCACAAGTGGAACACTGCTAGAGAATGTAAATAATATTAGAAATGAAAGAGAGGTCATCCGTGCTGATCCCATTAGCATTAAAACATAACAAAGCAATACTCTGAACAAGTCTATGCTCACACATTTGCTGATTGACTTAAATGAAATGACCAAATACTTGAAAGACACAAACTACCCAAACCTACATTAGCTCTGTCCTCCACAACCAAGCAGTGGAGCAGAGAACCTATCATCAGCCTCAGTCCACTGGCGAATGAATGTGTCTATGGTAGAGCAACACCTATTCGTAGTGAACTTTGGCAATCTCTGGTCACATTTTTTCATCAACCATGTTGGTTCAGGGTGTGTTCATGCCTAGAAATTGAGATGCTTTCTGTGACTGAACTTCAGCAAACCTCAGCATTATTTAATGCATAACCTCATCATCTTCCTCCTATGAGAGTGAACCCATAGCTGTTCACGAATGACCTAAGGAGATAAATGGTCTAGATCCAAGAAGCTACCTATATCCTTATCCCAACAGCCTGCTTCCTACACCATCACACTGCTATGAGTAAGATAGATGGAGACCATCTCACCACCAAGCCTACTATACAATGGCTCTTGAAATCCTCTTTGGGTATTCAACTTACAGTCAGATCAATTTGTGTCTGTGTCTTAGTCTTCTTTTCTAAATTTCCATTTTGCTCTACCATGACCATGTCTATCAACTGTTTAATGATATAAATTCCCATTTTCCATCTGTAGGCACAACAGAAAACAAAATGCAGTTCACTACCTCAGCCAGTGGAAGGTATGGTTTAAATGGAGAGGAGAAGGAAGTTGAGGAGGTCACGGAGGCTTCCATCTGGGTTTTAACAGAAGGAACAGGAGACCAGGCAATGTACCCCTGAGAGAGCAGTGTGTGAGCCCATGAGAATGAAGTTAAACATTCAGTGGAGACCCCAAGAAGTTAGAAATGCCAAGAGCATGGAGCATCTGCTGAGGAAAGCTGCAGGAAGGGAGCAAGCCATCCCAAGGGAAGTCAAATGGACCACAACCACCAAGGTCATAGGGGTGTGACTGCCAAAGCTTTTTGGACCTCATATTTCACTGCAACTTTCCCCAGAGGCTAAAATGGAGCCACAAGAGTTAATGTTTGCCATGTAGATTTTCTGCCCTGTGGTGGTCCCATTCTTTTCTATCCTTTCCTATTTCTTCCTTTTGGAATGAGAGTGTTTACTCTCTGTCATTTCCCTTTGGAGAGTTTAACTTTCTCTTTGATTTGTATAGAAACCTGTAGCTAAGAATTTGCCTTGAATCTCCAAGGAGCTTTTGGACTTGAACTTTTCAGTTTTTCCAGAACTGTTAAGATTTTGGAGTCTTCTGGAGATGGACCAAGTACATTATGCATAATGAGATGGACATGAGCCTTTTGGGGGTCTGGGGCAGAACATTATGGTTTGGATCTAAAGTCACCCAAAAGTCTTGTGTACAGAGACAAGGCCTGATTGGAGGGAGTGAGTCACTAGAATACTGGCCTTGTCCTGTCTCCCTTCCCATCCAGCTTCCTAGCCACCACGACATGAGCTTTCCTCTACCAGACCCTTGCATCATGTTGTGTCTGCCTTGGAACCTGCTAACCATAAACCAAATCCACTGAAACTGGGAGCCAAACTCAATCTCTTCTTCTACAAGCTGGATGTTGTCTCCACGCTACAGAAAAGCTGGGCCTAGTCCAAGTCCAGGTGGCTCCAAGGAAGAAATAACATGGTGGATATAATTAAAGGAGGAAAGGTTTTCAACCCATGACGTCCAGGAAACAGAGAGGAAGAGAAAGGTGGTGCTGGGGAGGGAGATATACCCTCTGAAGACATGCCCACGGTGAGACACCTCTTCCAACTAGGTCCCATCCCTAACATTACACTTACCTGTTAATTCATCAATAGATCAATCTACTGATGAGGATAGTGTCCCCATGATGTAATCACTTTCCAAAAAGCCCTGGCTCTGAACACCTAAGACTCTGAGGGGACTTTCTAGATATAAACCTTAACACTGAGTAGCAGTTTGCTCAGTGCACCATTTTGCTTTAAAAGCAGAGTCAAAATGAGAGGTTGGGTAAGAGTTGAGGTGTCAAGGGTTAGAATATGCTTCTAGATTTAGAGGATTTAATGGGGGTGCTGGATACTTCTAGTCCCATATTTTGCAGAACCTGATATAAAATAGAAAGTACCAGAGAATCGAAGATAGAAGCAAGCATCTTGGTTGTGTTCTGGGTGCTAAGTGAAACTCTAAAATATCCTGACCAATTATACTTTTCTCAAGCAGCCTAACAATTTCTGCAAATATTCTTGTCAACTTAATCAGGTGTTCTCAAAAAATGAGCTGAGCTAAAACCAACACACCTCTGAGCATGAATTGTCTAATATTCTAAGATTTTGCCCAAGACTAACTTTAACCAGAAAGGTATTTTTAATTTTAAAATGGAAACAATATAAGGAGAAATGAGGTGAATTTAAGTTTAAACTTTAACAATTAAGAGGTTACTGAAGTCGATGGAAAACTGGCAGGATGGAATTTGCTTTCATTGGGACATGTGGATCAATTGCTCAAATTAAGTCTTCTGCAGCGGGCTGCCTGGGGACTCCTAGCCTCCCCATCTCTAGCTATGTCTAAGACCTAGGTCAAAATGATCTTCATTAGGATCAAAATGCAAAACTTCCTTATGACTGGATTCCCTGTGGCTTATTCCATGTTTTTTTTTTTTTTTATTCAAACAGTATACCTTAGAGTAGATATATTTGAAAAAAGAAAAAGTAAAAGAAAAAGAAAATAATTTGGCACATAGTTTTATAAGCTAGAGTGCCTGAGACATGACATCAGCATCTCCAGGCGTCTTCCTCCCTGTCTTCCCCTGGCAGAAGGCAGACGGTCAAGAGAGGCTAACAGTGAGATCATGAGGGAGCTGAACGTGCTTGTATACCTACTCTCGCGAGAACTGATCCACCCCTTCAGTAGCTACGTGAATACGTTCATGAGAGCAGACAAGACCTGACCTATTTCCTCTTATTTCATCCCACCTCCAACATTGTTACTTTGGAGATTAAGATCCCAAACATAAACTTTGGAAAACAAATTCAGATTGTAACACTTTCAGTGGTTTTGCTCTGAGTAGGCTGAGTCAGAAATTATAATCAGAGAAATAGATTCTTCATACCATCACCCTTACCAGATGTCTTAGTTTCATTTTTCATTGCTAAGACAAAATGCCCAACACCAAAATTCAAAGGAGGAAAGGTTTATTAGTGCTCACAGTCTGTAGAGTTTTAATCCATGTTCAGCTGATTCCAAAACAGGGTGCCTTGGCAGAGGGCAGCACAGAGGAGAGACAGTCTACGTCACAGCCAGGAGACAACAAAGTAGCAAACAGTGAAGCAGCCTCTTTCTGCCCCTTTGCAATCCATCCAGGCTACCTGTTTTTTGGGTGGCACCACTCACACCTGGGGCAGGACATCCTTAATCTCAGCGTCACACTCTTAATCCCAGAGTCACATCCTTAATCTCACTGTTTCACACCCTAATCCAAACGTTTTTGAATCTCCTGTGACCACATGAGGCTGCAGGAGGACCTTTAGATATAAGCTGTAAAACCAGATATGTATCAGAAATTTATTGTAGAAACCACCTAATATCCTCCTCATGTTCCTTTGGTATCCTATGGAGAACCAACCCTGTTCTATGGTTGAAAGAACTGATAAATTCTCTATCACAGAGCTGGACAACCTAGCACCAATTCAGCTTGGTGGAAGTTTTAGGGGTAACTTAACTCTTGTCCTGGACAGAGAACTACTTGACTATTCTTTGTAGGCCAGTGTTTCCTCATCTCTCTTATCTCCGATTTCAACAGTATGGAGCCACTGGCCTCAGCTGCTCTCCAGTTCGAGACTTCTCACTCCTGCCTTTGTAACTACATAACCTGGCTTCATTCTTACCAACCTTTCTTGAGAATGGGCCCTCGATCATTCTACTGATACTAGGTTGGGTCTCTCTAGCAAACACCTTTTCTTTCACACTTCCACTCTCAACCTAGCACTGCATCCCACTCGCCAGGACATGGGATACCATAGTGTTAACCAGGTGATACCTGCAGTGTCAAGCTCCTGGCTTCTGGCCTGCTTGGACCACCGTTTCTAACTCTTAGCCACTCTGCTTTCACCTGTCACTGTTCTTTCCCCTTCTATCACCCTCTCTTTGATACTTCAGAGGATCTCAGTTTTCTCTGCCCAAAGCCCACCCTACTCCTCTTGTCAACGTCTTACAAATCAGATGGCCCAGCTGGACTCTCCAAATCCACTGAGTCCTACCTTTATAAAGCTTGGATTATATACCCTATTGTGTGATGGTAATACAAGTAGGAGTGAGTGAGAAGGAATAATTAAGTACAAAAGTGAACTAACACCAGCTCTCAGAAATAGTGTTTTAGTTCATTACTGGGAAAAATGAGGTAATAAATATTCCACAACCCAAGGCACAGTATACTAAAAAACAATAGTAGTGGAAAATCCATCCGGTGGTACAATTTAGTTCTAAAATGAACACCCCTCCCAAACTCTCCTGTATTCAGAGGTGAAGCTTTTAGAAGGCAATTGGACCACTGGGACACTATATTCATCGATGGATTAATCCACTAATAAGTTCATTGCTGAACGTGCTGTTCGTAGTTAGAACTTGATCAGAGAAAGAAGATCACTGGGAGATTGTGCCTGAAAGGGGATGCTTTTACCCCTCAGCTCTCTAGCTTCTTACTGTCCCTGCCTCTTTCTACCTCTCTGTCTTTCTGTGTGTGTGTGTGTGTCTGTGTGTGTGTGTGTGTGTGTGTCTCCTGGCTGCCATGGAGTGAACAGTTTCCTCTGCCATCCCCTTCTGCCATGCTGCTTTAGTCTCGGCCCCCACCAACCATGGACTGCATCCTCTGAAAGCTGTGAGAATAAAACAAAGCAAACAAGCAAAGACAAACTTCTCCCTTAGGTTGTAGGCATCTGATATTTGGTTCCAGAGATAGGAAATTGACTTATGCATTCATGTGTGCACCTCCAACTCCTTTGCTGACTCTGTTTTCTATTTGTACCTGGCGTGCTCTGAGCCTATTTATTTTGCAGGATTATTACAGAGTTTCCCATGGCAGCACTGCCCACCTTTACCCTGCCCATCATTCTATTCTGAAAGTATTAGCTCCCAAGAAAGAGGAAATAACGCCTTTTGCTCTCTGCCTGGCAGAGATTTCCTTCCCCTTCACTCAGTGTTTGGGATCTATGTGCTGTGCTAACTTCTGCTGTATGTATACTTTCACTTCCTATACTTTTAAAGTGCTGCTCACCTTTGGAGTAGTAATAAACATCTTTTCTGCCTCTTACATCATAATACGGGACAAAAAAAGTATTACCATCTCCCCTTTGATGTCTGCCTTCTGTAAGATTCTGTACTCATCTATTTTACAGAGACACACGGAAGTTTGACTTAAGAATGAGTCACGAATTGCTCTTTAAACTTTAGATCAGTGGAGCTCAGAAATCCTGCTTTATTATTGCATGTGCTCAGAAAGAGTATAAGTCATCAGATGAACAGCTCAGATCCAAAAGTTTAGAGAAAGAACTTGCACTCCCCAAATTCCTCTTCTGCATAAGGATCACCGCAAGTAGCAAGTTATAAGCTACTGTAACTATGTAGTTATGCAAGTTTGGGCAAAGTGGTGTGGGACAGGTGGAAAATGAGAAATGCTAAATGCCAAATAAACAAAAACCATGCCCTGTCCTCCCACTTCCCCGTGCATCTTCTCAGATGGTGAGGCCATGCCCAACATACTGTCCTTCCTTCCCACCATACAGCTTCCCATTTTCTCAAGACAACCACATTACAGCTGTGATTTGGGATTTAAAGTAGTGGAAGTTTGGCTCAAAAAGTTTGATTTATTTGTTTAAAACTGACTAAATAGCAAATTAAACTCCCTCCATGGTAGGATTGTTTGGATCCAGCATGAAACACAAATGGGCACATAAAGAAACTTCTCAGTGAGTAGGTTCACTTTATTCACAGCGTATTCTGAACACTACTGCCTGTATCTTAATTATAGAAGCTTAAATCAGGTACAAGAAGCAAGGTGGGGAGAGAAAAGAAATGAGGAATATAACAAAAATCAACTTTATTTTTTTTTCCGGCACTGGGGATCAAACTCACAACCTCACACCTGCCACGGCAGGCACTTCAGCCCCTGAGCCAAACTCCCAGCCCTAGATTTTTGAGGCAGGGTCGCACTATGTAGCTCAGGCCCGTCTTGCACTCATGTTGGAACCCAAGCCGGCCTCTAACTCACAATGCTCCTACTACCTCAGCCTTCCGAGTGCCGGGATTAAAGGCATGCGCCACCATGCCCGGTCAAAAATCAACTTTATTTCTCCACTAAGACATGTTGATTTCCATGTCAACATCTACACATAAGGGCGAATTTCTTCAGGTCCAGGTTACTACAGAGATATATATTTTGAATATTAGCATATTAAATAAACTTGGAAATAACTAAAATAAGGAAATGTTTTTGCAATTCATCATGTTTTCAATAACAAATCCATCAAGGCATCCAATAAATTAGTCTTGGTGAGATTTAGAATGAGACATTAAAGATAAGCTAAGTAAACTGTGGAAATGCTAGAAAAATACATTGCAGCACAGCATATCAGTCATACCTCATGTTTTATGCAAATAATTAAATAAGAAATATTTTAAATACATGAGAAGTTTAAATCTTAAGAGAAACTAGACACAGCAGATACAATATTTTTGATTACCTAGCAGAGTTCAAAGCTATTATACCCTGAGTAGGAATTACAATAGCAGAAAAGAAAATACTTTTTTTTAGAACTCAAATTCATTGATTCTGTTTTTATCACCAGTGAAAATTAAAGACTTTTAGTATAAATGAAGTCATATTTAGCTTTTTAAAATTCCAAGCCAGTGTGGAGTTTAATATACTCTTTGATTTCTGGAGAAAGCTTCTCATTATAGGAACTAATGGAAGAAAAAATAATTATTCCCATTGTTTCAGTGGTGCACCCAGAGATCATTTCACAGAACTGTTGGTAAGATTTCTAAACAGATCATGGAGGTTCACATGTGGGGAAATAGCCTCCTTTCTCTAAAAAAAAAAAGCCGAAGTCATTTTCTTTGGGTAATGGGATAGATTTTTATAACTGGATCAGTTTCTATCACTTACCTTGCATATATTATACCATACTACATTGTGCGATCTGTATAGCTGTTTCCACTTTGCTACTAAATGAACTTGCACAGGTTAGCAAGCTTCACCCAGTGAGGCTTCAGAATATCGTGTCCCTCTCTCTGGAGGAGCACTCTGACGCTAGGTGAAGAGGGCCACTCTGGGTCAGAGAGCGAAGGCTCCATGGGTTGTGCAAAGGGGACAAAGAATTGGTCTGTGGAGTATCTTCACCACGGTTCGGTCAGGAAAGTCACCCCCCCACACACCCACGCCTTCTTATCCAAATCCCTCCGCGTGGAGCAGCCTCACGGGCCCACACCCAGGGTGACATCAGCTCTTCCTCATTTCACCAGCGTCAACAATCACATCACACGCTTGGAATCTTAGCGTGGAGTGGGGCAAAGGCAACTCGGGCCTGGAACCTTCCTACATCATGGATCCTGTACTGTGTAGTCAGCAATCACGATTGCTTTCCAAGGGCAAAACTCTAAGTTTCTAAGAGCTTCAAAGTTGGTATGCCTTTTGTATGTGTTTGAGAGTATTTCAAGCACCTCTGTTTTGTGCACACCTTCCTGACCCAAGGACAGCTTCTCCCCTCTGTAATTCACATTCAAGCCCACTGATGGTTAGAAATTTATTTTCACACCCTGTGACATAGACTTCTCTAATCACAACAGGAGCCCTCCGTCTTAAAATGGCTAACATTTTTGTGAGATTTTACATTTCACTCCCAACTGATCTGACACTATTAAATGACTATGACCATCTCTTACTCTGGTTTGTTGTCTCTCTGTCTCTCTCTGTCTCTCTCTCTCTCTCTTTCTCTTTCTATCTCTCTTCCTCTATCTCTCTGTCTCCCTCTCTGTCTCTCTCTCTCTCTCCCTTCCTCCTCCTCCTCCTTTCTCTCCTTCTTGCATGCCTCCTTCTTATCCATATTTTCACAGGATTTCACAACTTCTATTTCTTCTATTGCAGATTGACATGAAGGACAAAATGTTTGTTGCAGGTAATGTAGAGAAATTGAAAGAAAGAAGCACAGATGAATCTAGGCATTTGATGAATGTCTGAAAAGACTATTAATTTTTGCAAACCTAGTAGTTCTGCTAAATTAGACAAAGCAAGATATCCACATGGAAAAGAGAAAGAGAAATGACTTTAAGGAAAGAAAATGAATGATCTTGTCTGTGGATAATCAGAAAATGGTCTTGTGCCAGACAGACTATCCCAGGTCCTACAATTCACTAGAAAAACTCTCAGGATTCAATAGGTGTGCTCACAGCTCATTTAATTCTGGAAAAGACAGCTGCGTGGTGAAGTCTGGAGGAAACCAAGTGCTAACTACCGAGTCTTCTGCTAGTGGAACCACTCAGGGTGTGATTCCCTACCAATGCTGTGCACAACACACAAGACATGTTGTCTACCTAGGCTGCATGGTGTGAGCTTTTTTCCTGAGCCCAGGGCTTCTGCCTAGAGTGTACCAACTTTCTGGGTGCCCAGAAGCAGAAGAGGTGTTCAGTGCAAACAGAATGCTCATAAAATTTCTGCACAGTATGCCAGTCTTGTCATGTAGGGAAAGTTTTATACTAGTGTAGGGAACTACTTATCAGACAAGGTCCTAGACACCATCAACTACCGACCTTATCATCATGCCTTCCTGAGGACTGGCAATCTCAGGTGTGCCACGGAAACACATTTCTGCACAGTCCCTCGGCCCCTGTTATGGCTCGTGTCTAAGTGTTCCTATAAAGCCTCAAACTGTCACAGGGGGAGGTTGTCAGAGGTGGCTGGATCTAGAGTGTGTGGTGCTGGGACATAGGGTCTGCGATTACTAGATCAGTCCACTGATTGGTTTGGTGCACTTCTGGGTAGGATTAAGGGTGAGTGCTGCACCCTTGCTGGTGTGGGTGCACTACATAAAATGTAAGGGACAGAAAGAGGGCTGGTGTGCTCTTGCCTACCTGCTTGCCATGAACCCTTTCTCCTCTGCGGTGCCCCTCTGATGTCCCGGCCTGCCTTGGAGCCAGCTGACTATGGACTGTAAGCTCTACAAACTTTAAGTTAAATAAACTTTTCCTCCCCTAACTTTGGGTGTCAGGCATTCTGTCTCAGTAACAAGAAAAGTAACTAAGACACCGGCCCTCAACTGTTTTGTCCCCATCCAGTGGATGAAGTTTTAGGAAGACAGTATCTTCATTTACATTTGGATAATAGTCACACATGTAATTCACACTGGGAAAATATATTTCCCATTCTTTATGTGACTGCTTTGAGAAAAGCAGAATTAGAGAACCACAAAAGAGTTGGTGTTTATAATAGGATTTTCTTTGCAGTTAAATTTGGCTCTTTCAGGATTTTGAAAAAGGCATAACCTGAATATTTGGTAAAATTAAAAAAAAAAAACTTTGATAATTACTAAAATTTTCAGTTCAGTCTAGCAAAAATCAAAAGTCCAGAAAGCTCCAGGGTGTTCCAATGATCCAAATTCTATTTCCAGACTTCCTGCTTTGTGTAGCTTTGTATTTTGCATACTTGGCAATTTGTTTGTATGCATGTTTTTATTTTTATTTATTTATTTTTGAGGCAGGGTCTTGCCCTGGACAGGCTTAAGTTTATGATCCTCTTGCCTCAGCCTTCCAAAGAACTGGGGTTACAGGCATGCAGCATGAGAGTTCTATGTAGTTCTCATGACGCCCTACAGCAAAGCGTGGCAGACACTCACAAGCATCCAAACTGGGCACCCCAATTTTTACCACACCCATGTTGGGTCATTGTTAACTACAAATGAGGTATTTCATGTAGCTGTTCACTTTTCCATAAATTTCAGATAAGTTTCCAGGTCTTTAAGTATGACAGTTTTATCATCTTAATATCTTATGCTATGAGTAGAACTAGCATTAGAGACTTTGAAATTTTATTTTTCAGATTGAAAAAATAGAATCTAAAGGACTTAGATGAGATTAAATCAGTGAGAGCGAGGAGTGCAAACCTTCTGCTTAACTCCTGAGGAGACAGTATGTCAGGAGAAGGCAGGTCAGCTACCTGTCAGTATCTTCATTCAGCTTCAGGGCCAGCCGTCAAGGCCATGGGTGAAGGAACAAAAGATGATTGCTACTCAAGGATTCGAAATTATACGAGATTTGCATTCTCCGTGGTCATGAAAAAGCAGACTGACTCCATAACTTTAAGCTGCCGTAATCAGAACCAGTGGAAAATCCTTCAAGCAGCATCATAGAAAGCAGCGTTTGGAAAGGATCTAAAAGGTTATCTGTGTAGCTTTCAGACCAGTGTGCTGTGTGCAATGCCCTCTCGTTCACTCAGTCTTTGTCCCCGCTCTGACAATGTTATCTGCATCTCACCATCGGCCCCCAGAGTGGTATCACTTCTGTGCATGCCTCACCCCCTCAGTAAGGAGAGCATGAGCTTTGAAAGTGTAAGTTCCATTTTAGCCTCTCTAT
>RJWM01021874.1:0-34157 GCA_004363535.1 Dasyprocta punctata
TCTGTTTTGATTCCAGTACCATGCTGATTTTATCACAGTAGCTTTGTAGTATAGTTTCAAGTCGGGGATTGTGATGCCTCCTGCCTTCCCTTTGTTGCCCAGAATTGCCTTTGCTATTCTAGGTCTTTTCTGGTTCCAGATGAATTTCAGGAATGCTTTCTCTAGCTCTGTGAGGTAGGCAGGTGGTATTTTGATTGGGCTTGCATTGAATCTGTATAATAATTTTGGGAGAATGGCCATTTTCATGATATTTGTTCTTCCTATCCATGAACAGGAAATATCTTTCCATTTTCTGAAATCTTCTTCAATTTCCTTCTTTAGAGTAATGTAATTTTCACTGTATAGATCTTTTACTTCCTTTGTTAGATTCATTCCTAAGTATTTCATTTTTTTGGATGTTATAGTGAAGGATGTGGTTTCCCTTATTTCCCTCTCAGTGGCTTTGTTGTTTGTGTACAGAAATGCTATTGATTTTTGAATGTTCACCTTGTATCCAGCTACATTACTAAATTTAGTTATTACTTCTAAAAGTCTTCTAATGGATTTTTGGGGGTCTTCTATGTAGAGTATCATATCATCTGCAAATAATGATAATTTCACTTCTTCCTTTCCTATCCTTATTCCCTTTATTTCTTTCTCTTGTCTAATTGCTCTGGCTAATATTTCCAGAACTAAATTGAATAGGAGTGGTGATAATGGACATCCTTGTCTTGTTCCTGATTTTAGGTTGAAAGTTTTCAGTTTTTCTCCATTTAGTAAGATGTAGGCTGTTGGTTTGTGATATGTGGTTTTTATCAGGTTGAGGTAGAGACCATCTATTCCGATTTTCTGCAGGGTTTTCTATCATGAATGGGTGTTGGATTTTGTTGAAAGCTTTTTCTGCATCTATTGAGATGATCATGTGGTTCTTGTCCTTGGCCCTGTTGATATGGTGTATTACATGTATTGATTTCCGTATGTTGAACTATCCCTGCATTCCTGAGATGAATCCCACTTGATCGTGGTATATAATCTTTCTGATAACTTGCTGTATTCTATTTGCCAGAATTTTATTGAGGATTTTTGCGTCTATGTTCATTAGGGAGATTGGCCTGTAATTTTCTGTTTTGGTTGGATCTTTCTCTGGTTTTGGTATTAGGGTAATACTTGTTTCCAGGAATGAATTAGGGAGACTTGCTTCCCTTTTGATTTCATTGAAGAGTTTGAGGAGTGTTGGCATTAAGTCTTCCCTGAACTTCTCATAGAATTCAACAGTGAATCCATCAGGGCCTGGGCTTTTCTTTGTTGGTAGGGCCTTAATTACATTTTCAATTTCATTAGCTGAAATTCGGTTATTCAGTAGCTTTACGTCTTCTTGATTCAGCTTTGGTAATTCATAGGTTTCTAGGAATCTGTCCATTTCTTCTGTGTCATTGAATCTATGTGAGTAAAGGTTTTCGAAGTAGGTGTTGATGATCTTCTGTATTTCCACCGGGTCTATAGTGATTTTGCCCTTTTCATTTCTTATTGCATGAATCTGAGTTTTTTCTTTCCTCTTTTTGATAAGGTTGGCTAGGAGTTTATCAATTTTATTTACTCTTTCAAGAACCAACTCTTTAATTCATTAATTCTTTATATTGTTTTCTTAGTTTCAATTGCATTAACTTCTGTTCTAATCTTAATAATTTCCTCCTTTCTTCGGGCTTTGGATTGACTTGCTCTTCTTTTTCTAGAAGTTTGAGGTGCAGCATTAGGTTGTTTATGTGTGTTCTTTCTGTTTCTCTGATATGAGAGTTTAGTGCTATAAATTTCCCTCTGAGGAGTGCTTTCATTGTATCCCACAGGTTCCAGTAATTTGTATTTGCATTTTCATTCAATTGTAGATATTGTTTAATTTCTTCTTTACCTTCTTCTGTGACCCATTGGTTATGTAGGAGGGTGTTATTTAATTTCCATGTGTTTATGCAGTTATTGTAGGTTTTTTTGTCATTCATTTCCAATTTTACTGCACTGTGGTCAGATAATGTGCATGGAATTATTTCAGCTCATTTGTATTTACTTAAGCTTGCTTTGTGGACCAGTATATGATCTATTTTAGAGAATGACCCATGTGCAGCTGAGAAGAATGTGTATTCTGATGCTGATGGGTGGAATACTCGGTACACATCTACTAGGTCCATTTGTTCACAAGTTTGATTCAGTTCTGCTATTTCTTTGCTGATTTTTTGTTTGGTTCATCTATCTCTCTGTGACAATGGCATGTTAAGGTCCCGTGTTACAACTGTATTATTGTTTATTTGGTTTTTCATGTCTATTAAGAATTGTCTTACATAGTTGGGTGCTCCCATATTCAGTGCATATATATTTATGATTGTAATCTCTTCCTCTTGAAGTTTTCCCCTCACAAGTATGTAGTGACCTTCTTTATCTCTTTTGATCATTTTCAGTTTGAAGTTTGCATCATCTGCAAACATAATAGCTACCCCTGCTTTTTTCTGGGTTCCTGTTGCATGGAGTATTGTTTTCCAGCCTTTGATTTTTAGTCTGTGAATTTCCTTTTGAGTGAAATGTGTTTCTTGTACACAGCATATTGTTGGATTTTGTCTCTTAACCTACTCTGCCAATCTGTTTCTTTTTATTGGTGAGTTGAGACCATTTACATTGATTGATATAAGTGATATGTACCGGCTCATCCCTGTCGTGATATCTTTCTGTTGTTGGTTTTGTACATTTGCTGTTTAATTACTTGCCCTGCTTAGTGGTTTCCTTTTGTTGTTGTTCTTAAGATTGTGGCTATCTTTGTCACTTTCTAGAGTGTCTTTCAGTACTCTCTGTAGTGTTGCTTTGGTGGCCAGAAATTTCTTCAGTTGTTCTTTGTCATGAAAGTATCTTATTTCTCCATCAATTTTTAAGGATAGTTTTGCAGGGTACATCAATCTGGGTTGAAAGTTGTTTTCTTTCAGGGTTTGAAACACTTCACTCCAAGTTCTTCTTAACTTAAAGGTTTGTGTTGAGATGTCTGCCGTGATTCTGATAGGCATTCCTTCATATGTGATCTGTTTCTTTTCTCTGGCAGCTTTTAGTATTTTGGTCTTGTGCTGTATTTCTGATACCCTTATTATTATATGTCTGGGTGAGGATTTATTTTGGTTGTGGTTAATTGGGGTTCTGTATGCCTCAGTTACCGGTATTTCAGATTCTCTTCCCATGTTTGGAAAATTTTCTGCTATTATTTCTGTGAATAGTCTTTGCAGGTCATTAGTATTGACCCCTGCTTTTTCATTTATGCCTATTAATCTTATGTTATTTCTCTTGGCATCATCTTGCAACTGTTGAATTGTTGTTTCTTGGTTCCTTACTATTTTTAGCAGATCTTTTCTTTCATGGCCATGATCTCCCTTGCTGTCTTCAAGATCTGAGATTCTATCTTCAGCTTCATTTAAGTGGTTTTTCAAACTTTCCATGGAGTTTTTCATTTCCTGCATTTCCCTTTACATCTGTTTCATGCATTCTGTTTGTGTCTTATATTGTTCATTCAAAGTTTCGATCATTTTCTTAAGTACTTCTATTTTTTTATCTTGCTCTTCTTTAGATACACACAGCATTTCTTTAATGATTCTCATTTCATATTTTAGCTGAGAGAATATTTCTGATTTAAATTTCTCTATAGCTTCATCAAGCTGTTTCTTTATTGCATTTCAGTGTCTCCTGGATTTTTTCTTTGTGGACTGGGGGACAGAGACTGCCTCTTAGTCTTTCATTTTGTCATATTCTTCTAGAACCTATGTGGCCCTGTGTCCTGTGAGGCTGACTGGGCGTTCCCCTGAGGGTCGCGCTTATTCTTGGATCACGCTGAATCACAGGACCCGGTCAAGCTGGGCCCTTCGTGCAGCAGGGGAGGGTTGCCTCCCAGGGCGTGCGGCTGGAGCCTCTGCCTTAACTGGGTGGGGGCCAAGGCCTCCTGGTCCTGGGGAGCTAGACAGAGTACCCCAGAGTGACGCCAACCAGAGCCGGGGTCTGTCTGCAAGTTCAGAACGACAACCGCTTTGCCAGGGCAAGCCTGGGCAAGTCCCAGGCCTACAGTGCTGGGAGAAACCCAGCTGGGCAGGGGTCGGCGAGCTCTGGGATCTGTATTTGTGTTTTCACTTACTTGTAGACATGGTTTAATTTCTTCTGTGACCCATTGATTGTTCAGCAGTGTTTTATTTAATTTACATGTGTTTATGGCATTTTTGCAGTTTCTTTTGTCATTAATTTCCAGTTTTATGGCACTATGACCAGATAATATGTATGGAGTAATTTCAATTCTTTTGCATTTACTTGAGTATGTTCAATAGTGTAGTATATGGTCTATTTTAGAGAATGTCCCATGTGAAGCTGAGAAAAATGTATATTCTCTTGTTGCTGGGTCAACACTCTGTACATGTCTATTAAGTCCATTTGTTCACAAGTTTGATTCAATTCTTTTATTTCTTTGTTGATTTTCTGCCTAGTTGATCTATCTCTTTGTGTCATTGGGGTGTTAAGGTCTCTCATTATAATTGTGTTATTGCTTATTTAATTTTTCATTTCTATTAATATTTGTTTAGTAAAACTGGGTGCTCCCATATTTGGTGCACATATATTTAAGATTGTTTTCTCTTCCTCCTGCAGTTTTCCCCTAACTAGCAAGTAGTGACCTTCTTTATCTCTTTTGATCATTCTTGATTTGAAGTTCACATTACCTGCAAACAGAATAGCCACCCCTGCTTTTTTTGTGTGATCCTGTTGCATGAAGTATTGTTTTCCATCCTTTGACATTCAGTCTATGAATTTCCTTTTGGGTTAGATGGGTTTCTTGTATACAGAATATGGTTGGATGATGTTTCTTGTTTCATTCTGCCAGTCTGTTTCTTTTAATTGGTGAATTGAGGCCATTTACATTAATGGTTATAAGTGATATATATTGGTTTATTTTTGTCATGTTATTGTTCTGCTGTTGTTTCTTTACCTTTCCCCTCTGTTTAATTGTCTGCTCTGTTTGGTGGTTTCTTTCTGTTGGTGTTCTTGAAGTCGTAATTATTTTTATATCTATCTAGAATATCTTTCAGTATTCTTTGTAGGGTTGGTTCGATGGTCATGAAGTTCTTTAGCTGTTCTTTATCATGGATGTATCTTATTTCTCCATCAGTTTTGAAGGATAGTTTTGCAGGGTACATCGATCTGTGTTGGAAGTTGTTTTCCTCTGAAATTTGAAATACTACACTCCATGCTCTTCTTGGCTTCATTGTTTGTGTTGAGAAGTCTGCTGATTCTGATGGGCTTTCCTTTATAAGTGATTTGTTTCTTTTTCCTAACAGCTTTTAATATTCTGTTCTTATGTTGAATTTCTGGGATGTTGATTATTATATGTCTGGGTGTAGATTTATTTTGGCTATGGCTAAATGGAGTTATATATGCTTTACTTATCTGTATGTCAGTTTCCTTTCCCATGTTTGGAAAATTTTCAACTAGTACTCCTGTAAATAGTCTTTTTATAACATTTGCATTGTCACCTTTTCCATTTACACTTATTATTCTTACATTATTTTTCTTTGCATCATCTTGCAACTGTTGAATTATTATTTCCTGATTCCTTGTTATTTTTTAAAAATCTTTCCTTTCCTGTTCACTAGCTGCAATCTTGTCTTTGAAGTATGAAAGTCTATCTTCACATTCATTAAGTCAGTTTTGCCTGATTTCGATGGAATTTTTGATTTCCTGGATATCTCTTTGAGTCCGGTTTTTGCATTCTAGTTCTTTCTTACATTGTTCATTTAAGGTTTCCATCATTTTGCTGAGTTCCTCTATTTGTTTAACTGTCTTCTTTAGCTGTGTTCAGCATTTCTTTCATTATGTTTATCCTTTCTTATTTTACCTGGGAGATTATTTCTGATCTGAGCTCCTTTATAGCTTCATGGATTTGCTTCTTTACTTCAGTTGCTATCATTTCAGAAGTTTCAGGTGTATGGCTTACATTTCCTTCTATGTCCATGTCTCCTAGGCTTGTTTGGGATGGGCTGGAGGTTTGAGATTGCATTTTTCTCTTTCATTTTGTCATGTTCCTGTATTCCCCTGGGGCAACTGAATGCAAAGTCTCAATTGTTTCTTGGATTGAGGATTGCTGCCCATATTGCAGGGAGTTTCCCCTGTTGAGTGGGGGGTATTAGGCAGGCCTTACCGGGTCCCTAGTGGTACTCAAAGGCTCCCCAAATAGGGGGAGTATGCTGGGTGGACCTTCAGCACACCCCACATGGCTCACCAAAGCTCCCCAGCTGCTTGATGTCATTGGGCAGGATTCTACCATGTTCTGAGTGGCATACCAAGGCTGAAGAGTAGATAGAGTACACTGGGCAGGTCTTCAGCTCATGCCACATGGTGCACAAAAGCTCCCCAGTTTCTTGAGGTCTCTGGGTGGGGCCCTACCAGGTTCCACGCAACATACTAAGGCCACACACCTAGGTGGAGTTCACTGTACAGGCCTTCAGCTCACACTACACAGCTCACTGAAGTTACCCAGCTGCTTGGGGTCCCTAGGCAGGGCCCAACCAGGACCCAAGTGACAAACCAAGGATCCCAGACTATTTGAGGGGATGTTGGAAGGGGGCCCTACCGGGTTCCAAGCGAGGTCCCGAGGTTGCACACCTAGGTAGAGTTCACTGTGGAGGTCCTCAGCTTGCACCACTCAGCACACAGCGGCTCCCCAGCTACTTGGAGGTCACTGGGCAGGGATCAGTATTTTCTTTTCCCTGGTCACTTGTCATGACATGTCTATGGAGAATGCTATTACAAATGCACAGCTGATGTGAATAGATGTGTATAGTGCTTAAGAAAATGAATGCATCTTAGGGAGAAAAATACTGCCATGTTCAAGACCAAAATGAAATCCAGCAAAATGTCAGAATGGCTGCCTTCTACTGATCTCTGTGAATCTTTAGCAGATCCATGCAAAAACTCACAATGTTTATTTGCAAGTCTTATTTTTCAAGCTCCTAAAAACATTATGAGTTATAGGCAGGAGTCCATAATTAGTACTATGCCTAGGGTTCAGAAGTGTAAAGCTGAGACAGTGAAGCAGTTGAGTTTACTATAGCTGAATTTTTTTCACCAATGGTCCAGAAGAGAGATTCTGTTTATAACTATGAAGTTCCATTAAGGCGTGGAAAGAATTCATTGACATTTAGAACCGGAATTTCAAATTACAGTACATATCTCAATTAGAGAAAACAGAAGTACAGTTAGCTTCCTTCTGAGTGAGGTTCCCCTGGGAAGGTAGAAGAAGTGGTAAACAAGCACACAAACAAGACAGATAGAGGCTGGGCCCCCAGAGGCAAGCAATACCATCGAGTTCAAGCATAAAAACTCAAAGTGCAACACTGCAGAACTCTGTCCTTTACAGAAAGAGTTTGGAAAGATAATTACAAGTTTGGGAATTAAAATTATGACAGAAAGATTAAAAGGAGTACTGGGACTCAGTCTAAAGTAGAGAGCAATGGAAGTTGATGGGAAATTAATACTTTTCACATAAATAAAGAGCCCTTGTCCTAAGCATGGTGCTGGAGGTGGGGGGTTCATGGGAAAGTCCCGAAAAGAAGTTGTTTAAAATTTGCAAAAAACAAAATTTAACTATGTAGGTAATAAAGAAAACTATAAATCTGACATGGTAAATAATAAATATTTGCCAAGCACCAAAATGTGATGGTGCCTCTGAGCCCTCTGGCAGGGCTTTCACCCATCTCTCCAGAGAGGTGGTGAGCAGCAAGGGTCCATCCAGGAGTGACAGCAGGAAATTTTCCTGCCCCTGCCAGGGCTGCCCAGTTCTGCAGGAAGTGTGCACCCCCAGAGGAAGTGCGAGAGGTCAGCCAGAGATGACATGGTATTGCTGACCTCAAAAAATAGCTCAAGAATGCAGGCATATAGAATACAAGGTTGAATAAAACCGAAGGCCTATCATTTATTGAGTTAATTTGCCTGATTTGTGGCACTGCACTTGTATGTAATTTTGGTTAATCCCACAGTACTCCATGCAGGGGTGGTTTTGTCTATCGGGGTTGTCCATCAATGTAGGATTAATGCACAGACCCTGAGCTTTCAGTGGCTTAGCCCAGTAGGGGTCAACTCTCTATCACATGAGCTCTAAGCCAAGCCTGGCAGCCTGCTTGAATGTAATTTAGCAGCCATGGCACCTGAAAGTAAGGACTCTGCACTTCTGCTTGCTCTGGCCCAAGTGTGTCACTGCCAGATAGGACGTGAGACAGAAGCACAGGCACAGGAGTGGGCGTGGATGCGTTCTATTCAGGGCAAGTGCTTGTGTAGTTATTCACTATTGCAAGCAGTACTGTCACAGACTCAGCGCTTCTAACACACCTTTATCATCTCACTTTACTCAGGTCCACCCTCTGTTCAGAGTCCCAGAAGGCTTTGATCAAGACACTGCACAGGTTACAGCCCCACGTGAGGCTCAGCTAGGGAAGATCTGTTTGTTGTCTGCCGCAGTCAGCTGCCTGTGGGCTGATAGACTGAGCTCCTCCGTTTCTTGTTGACTGCCCATGGGGCTTCTCCTCAGTTCTTTGTCAACATGAAAGCTTCGCTTTTCAAAGCAAACCAAGGATAGACTCCCAAAAAGACAGACATTGCAATGTCATATAACGTCATGGTGTAAGTGATTGCCTATCATCTTTGCCATGTTCTGTCATCAGTTAGAAGCAAATTACAGGCCTTGCTCACCTTTGTGGGAAATAGATTACAGACAAGGTTGGGAGCATCAGGAAGTAGGAAAAACTGAGAGTGAGCTTGTTTGCCACAGTAGTGTTGCATACCTACTCATCAGAAAGGAGAATCATGGCTCCCTAGCTTAAATGTGCTAAGACCTTGCCACAGGTAAGCAATGGAGCTGGTGCTTTCCTTTGTATAAGGTTTAAACCCATGTGTTAAACCGTTACACTGTAACACTCAACTACAAAGAGCTTTCTGTTGTAATTAGAAGATTAGTTTTTGGGTCTTGTAGATGAGGGAAATTAAGAGTCAGTTTCATTTTAAGTCAGCTGACTATTAGGTATGAACATGAGATGGTAAGATGAGAGACAAGAGGCACTTTGGAGATTCTTTTGAAAGTTCAGATGTGAGATGATGGGAAGCTTGAGGGGAACAATGATATAAGAGATGGAGTGGAGGACATGCATGTGGGTAATACTGGGGATGAGAGTAAAATTGACAGGACTTGCTGACCAAGTGCTGGTGGTGGGGGTGCAGATAGGCAAAGACACATCCCCAGGTCCTGATGGCTGGTTCCTCTGGGTCTACCCTCTCTCTCATCCTCTCATTTCAATTATCTTGCTTTATTTCTACTTCTAGGACACATCTAGCCTCTTTTACAGCGTAGCCTTTGCTGGTCTCATTTCCTAGATTGCTATCCTCAAGACTCATGGTTAGCAACTCCTCTCTTAGGCCTCCCTCCCTATCCTCTTTACCATATCACATAGCATTGATCACTGGATAAAATTATCGTGATACTGGTTTATTTTGTTTTTTCCTTGATAGTAACGTAAACTCTTGGAACACAGGGGACTCGTTTATGTTGCTTGTTGCGGTGAGTCTAGAACAAGAGCATGAATGCAGTGAGGACTCAGTGCCTTAGGAAAAATGATTGACCAAGAGCAAACAAAGTGATGAGATAGCAGGGCATCTCAGTGGTCAGACAGTGGTGAAGTAGGACGAAAGCAGAAAAAGTCCATAACATGGGAATTTAAAGTTTCAGAAGAAAGGATCTTGGAAATAGAAATGTGAAAATTGTGACCACAAGAGTGGATGGAGCGTCATGTGTGTCCTTACAGTGGGAGGGACCAAGGAAGGAGAGTGGCGATTGACTCAGAGCACTGGATGGAAGGCAAAGCCTGACGGCAGGGAGAGGACTCATTGGGATCACGAACCTGTGCTCAGGTCTTTGATGTCTGGAAGGAAGGCATCAGAACCTGACTGGCAGGAACAGATGAAAAACTGACGGGGTAGAATTGCAATCACTCCAGATGAGGGGGAGTTTTAAGGGCAATCCTATAAAGTTAGCCCTTTTATTATCTGTTTTTTAGTGAGAAAAGTGAAGGATGGATGAAACAATAACTTGCTGGTAAGTTTAAGTTTTGGGTCCTAGATTCAGGCCAAATAAGCTGAATTCAGGGCCTTCATTTTAAATTATTTTGTACCCTTGTCTCAGGAGATGATCAGGGTTCAGAGCTCATTCTTTCGATTCCTGACTCCCAGATTTATTTTGGAACAAAACTGCATAACTTACAGAGCAGCAATTCTAACCCACTTTTCCAGTTTGACCATTCATCCTCAGATACTTACAGGGTGCTTACTCTGGTAGCATCAGGCACTGTTTATCATTTTATATTCATGACGCTTTTTAATGTTCTTAATTATCAATAGGGCCTTGTAGAGAGGTATTATTTCTCATTTACAAAGAAAACATTTTCAGCGCCTCCCACAGTGCTGGGATAACATTACTCCCCCATGAATTCTAACTGCACATATTGATTTGAACACATTCACCAGGTCAGTTGGGTGGAACGATTGTGTTAGCAAGCACTCAGCCCAGGCTTCTGTCCTCTTAGCACTTCCTCCTTTAATTCTAAAAGGTTTTATTTGAGCACTTCCTATGAAGAAGCTGCAAAATTGATGTAGACAGAACAAAAGAAATGATAGCTCGGCAGCTTCTAGTCCAAAGAACTTACATTTTTCTACTCAAGGAATTGTAGAAGCACAGATGCCAAACTTTTACAGATTTTTGGTTCCATCAAATTAGTTCTCTCTTCTATCTGCTTGACAAACCCAAGGCAGGTTCTCTTTACCCTGGTATAAAATGTATTGTCATAAGAGTCATCCAGGTCCCCGGCCCCTGCCCCCAAGTCACTGTGATCTCAAGCGCTCCAGTGAAGGCACCTCACTGTCATGACTCTTCTGAATGCCTACAGCCCTTTCTGGGTGATGTATAAGGCTCTATGCGGACCACTGAGATCCAGAGCTTTCAACACCAGTGACAACATACCTCTGTATGGCATCATGACAAAAGCTCTACTCCTTCATGCATACTGCTGTCCTGCCTGTTCTTTATTCCTTCATCCTACGTGGAACAGGACAAAAATGACACACCCAGATCTTACTATAGCCAAATAATGAAGCACTGTTTTTGCCGTGGCTCATTTCTTGCCCCTCTCTGTGCCTCAGGAGAATTTGTCAGTTGGTCCTAGAAGTTGCTGTGAACCAGAAACAAGAAAAAAGATGGCGTAATAAAGGTCCCAGTCCTATGAGACAGAAGTGAAAAGTAGCGCGGCTCTTTCTCTCCCAGAGGCTTTGTAGCAGGGAGCTGGCACCTGGAGAGGGGGGATAGGAGGGAGAGGCCTGGGAAGGTGGGAAAGGCCAGGAATGAGCTTAGGCATGAGCAGCAGGGCCTGGGAATTGTGGGGTGTTCAACAATAAGAGAGGAAGGGAATTTTAGCGAGAACAGTCTGTGAGCTTTCGCTTCCTCAAGCGAACTGAGTAAAGGCTTGAACTCCTCTCCTCTGAAGGTGCTGCCTTCTCGAATGTCCTGTGCTGTTGTCCACACTTCTGCAGTGCACTCACACACAGCAAGCACCTAGCAAGCTGGCCTGGCAACCCGGACACGAAGAGGCTAAAAATAAATAACAGCTTTGGAGAACCTTGCAGCTCAGCTAAAGGATGAAAAGGCAATGTTTGGAACATATGTTAATATTAACAATTGTTCATTATTTGAGAGGAATTCAGTGGGGAGCTAGGTAGAACTGCTTATATACAGATTACCCCTGGTTCAGAAATAGGAAATCTGGACTCAGGGATTTGATGGTGGCTGTCGTCTAGTAAGGAGCAGAAGGAGAAACCAGGCACACGACTGCGGAGCGCAGCCATGTTGTGATTTCCTTGTTATTTCTTTGTAGGGCTGAGCTCTTATGCTGGGTCCCTGAGCTTATCCTGGCTATGCTTCCTCTTGCTTTCTCTGGTCTGGAGGGAAAAGGGAGCCAATGTTCCAAGCCCAATTGAGAGGCCCAAGTTCTGATGTATAAGGTGGCTCTGAGATGAAAAACAGTCACCCTTGTGATAAGGTTTTGTGACACAGGGCCATGGTGGGCCAGACTGGCTTGGGTCCCCTTCTTGAATGTGCAGCCATTCTGCACATACCTCAGCATGTGGCTGGGGAATGGGCCTCTCAGAAGAAAAGAATGCTCTGCATCCCACCTTGAGTCACAGGTCTCCTCCCTGTGCATGCGGGTGCTCCTTCATTGTAAGGGCAGGGTCTGAGTTGGGCTGTCCTGGGCCACGGGGAGCTCCTCTAGGAGGCAGAGTTGGCTTCCCTTCTGCCCAGCCTGCCCCACCTGTGATGTTAGTAGTGACCAGGGCAGCAGCGTGGGTTTCATTCCCTAAATGAGGCTCAAGATGCAGCAACTTGGCACATGAAGGAATCCTAGAGCTCTTTTCTTGGGAATAGGGCTTGGGGTGTGCCATGCTGGTGGCCTCAGGGACATTTCCCAAGGGCCAATGGGCTGCACACAAGGAGACCAACTCAGGCAGACAGTCATGGGGGAGTCCACCCTCCTGCCAGACTTTAGAAAAATAACAGAAGCATTACCCTTGGGGTTTTCCTAGTCACAGCAGAAGCCGAAGCTCATTACTTCACATTTTCTTGAGAATTTGTCAGTCATGCGGCACCTGTTTTAGTCACTATTTCCATTTCTCTGTCCCTCTGGCCTCCTACTCACAAGGTATTGATGCAGATTCCATTTATTAATGGAAAGCCAAAGTTTATGCTATTTAATTTTACATTATTATGAACACAAGTGAAAGCCACACACATGCACATGTATCATTATTAAGAGTGACAAATGCCCTGAAGAAAATGTTTGGAAACTGTCATCCATTTCGTCAGTGGTGTGTTATTTTATTCCCTCTGTTTTTAAGTTTATATGAGAAAACACAAAGCAATCTGCTCTGTACCTTGATGTTTGACTGCTTTCACAATTTAAAAACATCTTTAAAAGTTAACACTGTACAAGCAAATATAGCCACCACTACATTCAGTGTAATTTAATATAATTCTATTCAATTAAATATCGCTACCATAAAGAAGGATTAAAGGCTTGACAGCTGCACTCTAAGTACAGCAATTAATACAGTCAGAATCCAGGAATCTAAAAATGACTCCATTACATCTCACTAAGTCAAAAGATGTAAAGATCAGTTGATGAATTATTATCAGATTAAGAGAGGATTGTTGGTGTTACATCATTTAATCACAGGTCTTAATCCCTCTAATAAAGTCAAGTGTTGCTGTGTTTTTGAAACAGAACAAGACTCCGGGACGGGGGTGATGCAGTTCACGGCAGGCTCCTGCGGCGGCAGTGGCTCCCAGGCCCAGCAGTCTGTAAGATGTGTCGATTCCGGGTGTAACCAAGGACCGCAAGGTTATCGGGGGCTGGACTGAGGGGCCAAAAGAGGAGTGGACAATTACAGAATTGAGGTGGGATTTAAGGGGGTCCAGATAAGATCTCTTGACCAAAATCACATTGCCTGCTTTCTGCCTGAATGGTGAAATTAGACTGGAGTGGTTGCGATCCTTTGGATATCAAAGTTTTTCCAGACTTTTTGACATTTCAGTTGTCAAAGGGATGTGTTACAATTCTTTCTCCCAGGCATAAGACATCCAATTCCAGCCATTCTCACTGGAGATGTGATTGAACCTTTTTCTGTAATCACATGGGATTTTTTAAACTAATAAAATATCATGTACTACCACATGATATTAAATAAATACAAGTACTACCACATTTAGGCAGATACAAATGAATAATATAATACTTTTTCATATTAACACTTCTCACCAATTGCAATTTGACTTATGCTTGCCTTCTGAAATTACAGCGAAATTTTTCTTCTGATTTTATAGCTCTGAAACTCCTTCTGAACAACATTTTAGGTGATTGCTTTTCTTGGCAGAGAGAGATTTCTTTCTTTCTTCTTTCTTTTTACTCTCAGGCTCCAGTTGGGCTCTGGACTCAGTCTCTTTTGGCACCTTCTATTCCTTTTCACAAATTGATGGCAAAGTTTCAATGTTTCCTCTTCTGTTTCTCTCTCTCTCTGACTTGTCTTGCCATGATGAACTGAAGAAGCCCAGAAGAAATCAAGATGGTCAGGAACCAGATTCTGTGGAAGCCACCACCCACTTGTACTCAGTACTCACTTTACCATATGCACTAAATTCCTGCTACCCTCTTCCTCCCCCAAATCCTCAAGAAAATAATTGACTAAGATGAACACAAATCAGTGAAAACATCTGCTTCAAATCTCAGGCCAAGTTTGTTTCTCACATCTTTCTTTTGAAAGATGGAAAAAAATATTTGAAGAAAATACAGTGGCAGTTTTTTTGTTTGTTTGTTTGTTTAAATCACAGCTATAGAATTTGTATAAACAATTTGGTGCCAGTTTAATTCTGAAACTTGCCTCAGCCCCTCTTGGATCATGCAGAGAACTTTTTAAAGAGCGTAAAACTTGTTTACAATGAAACTAGGACAGAGAAAACCTGTAGAAGCTGCCAAGAGCAGCCCAGGAGTGTAGCCTAGAAATCTCCAGAAAATTACTTCCTTACAAGCTCTACCCCTCGGGAAAATGCTGCAAGGAAGACTGAGATCAAAGGGGCGGGAGGGTGGCAGAGGATGAGAAGAAACATGTGGAAGGTGCTGGGGAGTCCAGAGCTGGCACATCTTGGGAAGCACCAGCAAAACACACAGTTGGAAAGAAGGTGCACGGATCACAGTGGGAGGTGAGATTGCTCTGTGGCCGCAGTACCTGCTAAAGGCACAAGGGGAGTGGAGGGGACTTAAGTGGGTTCACAGAGGCCTGGAAATGGCCAGGGCAAAGGGTCACATTTACAGGAAACTGTCTTCCGCTGTGCTGACAGGTTGCACTCCAGCGTTGCTGAGGCAGCAAAGCTAGTTTGAACTTCCTCCTCCTCATCCCTCTAACCTCTTGCAAAAGATTGGTTTAGAACAATGCAAAAGTAATTAAGCAATAAAAAAATAAAATGTATAATATTCATCCACAAAATATTCTATGCGTGAGAAGAATAGCATGGCTTTCTACAAAGAAGATCTTTAAGGAAAAATTGTCAGAGTAGATAAAAATTAAAACCAATCTATCATTGATTTAGAAAAAGTAATAAATCCCAGTTATGAAAATTAAGATAGACAAACTCTAGGAGGAGAAGAACAAAAAACAGAAGGTGGTGGGCAGAACTCAGGGAAAAAAAATTAAGGGAAAAAATTACAGACAAAATAATTAGAAAGATCCTAAGGGAGATTTGACACCACTGGGAACACAGTAAAGACCCCAAAGGATACAAATGAGGGGAAAAACCAAAAACAACAGAAGAGAAACAAAGAGATGTATGCTTAACTCTAATTCCAAAGAAGAAAAGCAACTGACAGCAACAAAATGAATATTTGAACATGTCAGTAGAGAAGACCCAGGGAACAACAACCTATTAAATTGGCCCATAACCATTCACACTGAGCCACACAATGGTAAAGTTGCTGCTTTTGAAGAAGTAGAACAAATCCTTTGGGGGATCCACTATGGATATAAAAAGACAATAGGATGAATTCAATTTTAAGGGAAAGAAAATCAGGATGGAATCAGACTAGTATAAAATGATATTTAGTATCACAAGGCAGAGAAGAAATAGTATACTCAGGAAAAGTCTAGAATTTTATATTCATGCAAGCCTTATTTTAAGTAAAAAGGGAAATAATTTCATTTTGATTTTATGCTTAGAAAATTGGATTAATCAGAGTTCTTTGTATGTCTTCAGCATTGTTAAATGCACTGTTATTTTATGGATGTGTCTGCATGCACACATATGCATTTGTGTGTATGAATTTGCATGTAAGTATTTAGTTATTATCAACATAGTAACATAAAAAACTCATGAACCAACTAGAATGAAAACATTAGTGTGCCTGCTGATGGCTCTTCCGTTGTGCCATCTCTGCACCCCCAGAAATAAACAATATCCTGAGTCATGCGTGTGGGTATTCCTGAAAGGTATTTTGGTGTATATGACCTTCTGACACTTCAGATCTAAACCCCATGAATCATAAGTGCCACAATCATTGCACCATTGTGTTGATCAGACAGAAAGTACAACGCAGAGGAACTTGATGTAAAGTACTGGTTCCAGGTGTAAGGTTCTATCCACTGAAATAGAAAAAAACAACTCTGACGAGTGGCAGTGTCATGCTCCACAGCTCAGAAAATGAAGAAAACTCAGGGATGGATGTGGAGGAGAGGCTCTGTGGGACTGCAGTGCAGACCTATGAGGAGGAGCAGCAGCTTAACCGGTGCTGGGGGCTTGGTCTCGAACGAGGGCTGGGACCCGGGTCTCTGAGGAAGCGGGGACTGTGATGGAGAGGATGTTACCAACCTGCCTGCCAGGGATGGAAACCCAGAGTTGGATTCAGCTACTGCTGCTCTTGAGGAGAAAGGTTGTTGAGCGTGGGCTGGCAAAAACAGGGAAGAGCGAGCTCCCCTCCTCCTCAGCACTGCGGCTTCTCTGAGCTCCTGTCCACAGAGTCAGCCGGCAAAGCTCACATGCGATTTGCTGTCTCGATCCCTGCGCTGGTAAGCACTTTGTGGAAGGGTGAATTTGGAGCCTGGAGGCTTCGTCTTCATAACTGGTGCAACCACTAATCAAGAAAAGTGCTCTGACAGGCAAGCTGAGATTTCTGAGATGTTATAGGAAAGACCACACTTCAGGAGAGATAAAACATGGTCCATTGCTGATCGGTTCACATGTGTGGCTGGATTTAACGGTACAACATTCACTTTGATTGCTTTATAGAATTCCATTGTAGGCGTCCTTGCGGTTGGTGCCACTCTTTCGAGAAACCTGAGCGGGTGGATGAGCTGCATCCTTTAACTGCCTCCTCCCCGCACCCAGAAGCTCAGTGCCCCTTCATTTTCCATAGTTCTAGCAATTTATGGGTTGGTCTACAAAAGATAACACCCGTTAATGACATTCTTGCCAGGGCTTGGTGTCAGATCATTTTGAATATGTGAGAACTGGGTGTGATGGTGCATACCTGTAACACCAGCACTCTGGGAGGCTGAGGCAGAAGGGTCACAAATTGGAGCTCAAGCAACTTAGTGACTTGGAGAGACTCTCTCTCAAAATAAAAAAAAAATTAAAAAAGAAGCTAGGGATGTAGCTCAGCGTGAAAGCAATGGACTCAATCTACAGCACCAAAAAATAAAACAAAACTCAGAAAATGTTGTTCATATGAACATGAAACCCAGTAGAAAGTTTCTTGGTGGAGGAAACTAAGAAAAGATATGTTCTGGCTAATACCTGGGAAAGCTCGGGCACAGGGCTGCTGGTGCTGTCTTCAGTTTCATGAATCTCCCATTCAATGGCTAACACATGTCTCAGACTTCACCTGTTTGGAAATGAATTCCTGATAGTCCTACCCAACCAGTGCCTGTCTTAGTGAATGTCAATTTCATCTTCCTATTTACAAGATTAAAAAGTATGCTTCTCCCTTGTTCTTTACCCAAGCTATCAACAAAACTTCTCTATGTGTTTTTAATGAACTCTGAATTCAGTTGTTTCTGATGAATGTCACAACATGACCACAACAGTCTGAGCCATCATTTTCCACCTGGGTTGTGAACACAGGCCCTAGGAACGTGCCCTGATTCTTGTCTGTCTCCCTTCAGCTGTTCTCTCCATCGAGCACTTGCAGGGATGCTGCAGATACATCAGACCAGGGATTGAGATGCAGGATATATGTGGAGCTCCAAAAGCTCAATACCAAGGAAACAAACAAACAAAAACAAAGAGGTATAAAGAAACATAAAACTCCAAATAACCTGATTTTAAAATGGGTAATAGTTCTAAATAGATATTTCTCTAAAGAAGTCATGAAAATGACCAATCAGCACATGTCAAAGTGTTCCATATCACTGACCATCAAGGAAATGTAAATAAAAATCACAATAAGACATCCCTTTACCACATGAAGAATGATTTATCAAAAAGACAAAAGGATACTAGTGAGGATGTGGAGGAACGGGAACACTTGTACATTGCTGGAATTGTAAATTGGTACAGCCATTGTAGAAAACAGTATGGAGCTTCCTCAAAAAATTAAAAATAAAAATACCATATGATCCAACAAGCCCACCCCTAGGTATATAACCCCAGTCTGTATGACAAATAGACACACACATTTCCACGTTCATAGCAACATGGCTCATAGCAGCCAAAGAACGGAAACAACCTGCATCTATCACCTGAAGAGCAGATAAGGAAAGCATCCATGCCCAGAGTGGAATACTATTTAACCATTAAAAACCATGAAATCCATTTATTTGCAGCATCCTGGATGGAACTGAAGATCACTAAGTGAAAGAAGCCAGGCATGCAAATACAAGTGCTACATGAGTTCACCCCTCTGTGGAATGAAACAGAGTTGATCTCATAGGATTTGGGAGTAGAATGCTGATTACAGGGGCTGGGGAGAGTGAGTGTGGTGGGAACAGGAAGATGTCCTTCGTTGGGTACTGAGTTATAGTTAAAGGAGAGTAAGAGCCCCAGCGTGCTGTTGATCACCAGGATGACTGTGGATAATAATCAGCTACCATGCCTTCCAAAAGCTATGGGGGAAAAGAAATTGAAAGTTTTTACCACAAAGAGCTGATATTTGAGGCAATAGATATGTTCAACCCTATTTAAACATTATGTGATGTGACCAGTTAGTGAACACAATAGGAAACTCTAATATGTGCAGTTTTTATGTATCCATTTTTAAAACAGAAAAAACAAAAGGCAAGGTCAGGTGACTTCTCTGCTACAGATCTTCTAAGGATCCCTTTCTAACTTAGAGTAGAAAGAAAATCTTTGTCATCTCCAAATCCATCCTCTACAGTCTCCAAGTCTCACCGTGAGCCTCCCTGGTCCCCAAACTTTGTGTCTTGTTCTGCTCCCCTTGCTCACACGGCTCCAGCCATCTCTTCCATATGTCAGGTGGCTCCTGCTCAGGACCTCTGTGTTTGTCCTCCCCTCTCCCTGTCTGCTCTGGTGTCAATTGCCTTCTTAGCTCAGCCTCTTGGTCTCCTTAAGTGTCACATTATTTATTTATTTATTTATGTATTGGGAGACAGTGTCTTACTATGCAGTTCAGGCTGGCCTTGAACTCACTGTGTATTCCAGGCTGTCCTCCAACTCACAGCAATCCTCCTGCCTCAGTCTCCCAAGTGCTGGGATTACGTGTATGTGCCACCATACCTGGTTTTAAGTGTCGCTATTTTAGTGGGATTCTTTGCCTACCCTGATGATAGTTGCAAGCTGCCCGCCGTGAGGCATTTGTTCCCTTTGCCCTTCTATGTTTTAGTGCTCTCAGAAGTCTTTAGTGCCAGTTAACGGTTATTTTATGAAATCAAAGAAACCTAGGGCCTGGGATATAGCTCAGCAGCATGAGTGTCTACCTGGCAAGCACATGGTCCTGAGTTCTATTCCTGGTACCAAAACAAAACAAAAATAAAACCAAAAACAAACAAACTAACTAAGGAACCATCAGTTACAGAAAACATTATCATTTTATGTACCACTAAGAAATCAATTAAAAATTGCTGTCAGTAAGACTGGCATATGGTTTTCTTCTCACTTTAAAATTTATAGTCCTCAAAAGAGCAATTTTAGACTTCTATCAACACTGATTTTCTTTTCTTTTTCTTTTTTTTTTTTTTTTTTTGGTACTGGGGATCCAACTCATGACCTCGCAATTGCCAGGCAGGCGCTTATGCCGCTGAGCTGTATCCCTGACCCTAATTTTTATTATATATCACTATTGTGCAAACCCAAGAGGAAAATATCAGCAAAACAAATTGCTTAGGACAGTGGTGGCACACCTATGGCATACGTATTATTGCGTTTTTCTTTTAAGTCAAAAGATGTTAATGTATAGTTTGTTTTTTCTAAATTAAAACCTCAGTTCTCAGGTTGAACTGCAGTGTTGGCGCTTTGTGATAAATCGGTGGGTCTTGGGGTGTACTTTGGACTCTGCTCTCTAAAAGGTTCACCATCACCAGTGAGGATATTACTAAAACTTCAGTGCATTTGGAGTTTTATTCTGAATCCTGTGAGCTGGACTCACTGACACTGAGTCCTGTGCCCTCGGGAGGATGAGTGACTCAGCCCTGTTCCAGAGAACTCTGCTGCTGCCTCAGGGCTTTCTCCAGTCTGCTGACGTCTTCTACCAGCTCCAATTTGCACACATTGGCCATGGCGGCGATGTCTTGACTGACACCTGGCCAGCGGCTCTGTGAGACACACACACGTCTCTGAGTTCTTAAGTTGTAAAAGGCGTGCATGTTAGAATAGACTAGAACATTTTCGTTACTGGCCTGCATCAGAACATAAGCTTGAAAAGGACACACTTTGTTCATTTCTTACGTTTCCTGCTGTAGCCCATGCCTGTTACAGTTCTTGGAAAGTACTGCTTGTTCAGTTATACTGCTGGGCAAGGAACCATTAAATTAGAATAACAGAGCATCTTTCTGTTAGGCACTGCACAACCTCCATGAAAGTGAGTTGGATGGATGGATGGGTGGATGCGTGGAGAAGGAAAAAGAGAATTCTCCTGCCATGAGTTACTCTTTGTTTTTACAATTCACAAAACTTAGGACTCTTTGTTTAGTCCCCTCTGGAATTGTGATTCTGAATGAGACATTTCCCATTCATGCTTTTTATAATTGGTAATAAGAGTTGAGAAATTTGGAGAAATGCTGATGGGTGAATGAAAGAACTACAATGTAGAACTTTATACCTTTGATAACATTCTGAGAAGACTGTATTGCTTAAGAGAAGAAATCAGAACAAGTTTTGAGTAGACACTGTCGGTCACCAGAAATGTGAAGAAAAAAAAAAAAACAGAAATATTGCTTAGATGAATCACTGAAAATGTTCTGTGTCAGAATAGACCGAACCAAATTGAGCTGGTGCAGTATCCCTTGACTCTATTTTATTGTCAAAACTACCAGCTATTCAGGCACTTGTCTTACAAAGATAGGGAGATGGTTTCTAGCCAAATTCTTTTACTTGCTGCTGTTAATATCTTGATACATTCAATTAGCATTTATGGAGAACATTTATTAGTATTTACAGCATACATAGGAAACTAAGGAATAAAGAAAACAGGGGACAGTTAAGGCCAACATGCTTAGAGGAAGATCATTTCAAATCTAGTACTTAAAAATTCATATACTGGGCCTAGCTCTCTCTCTGCAAATGGTACATAGGACCTAATCTAGCACACAAGAAAGATTAATTCTGACCTTCCAATGCTTTAGTTTTGTGATATAATTATACAAAGTTTATGGTAACTATTTTTCAGCTAAACTAACCTTTAAAAAGATTTGCCTCTTGGCAGTTTTATCGTTGCTTTTTAACTGAATGTGCAGAATGCACCTGCAGTTTGGAACTATACATACTCGACTGACTCCTGTTTTCTTAATGAAGTGAATTGACATATAGAAGACCAATCTTCCAAAGGAATAAGAGAAGTTTGAGTGATCACTCTTCACTTTTTGTCACCTCCAACGTTTTTATCATCCAAAGATGATAAATTAACAATGATCACAGAGAAACTACACGGCAACTCTGCATGCTCATCATGTACAAAACTCCAATTTATTTTCGTCTTCAAAAAGAGCAGGGTGCATCAGGAACAGATGATGAAGTCAGCTACATTTTATGCCTCTCAGGGAAATAGGAGTTACCACTTTCTTGGCTGTGCTGTCTGTATCTGTATCTGTATCTGTATCTGTATCTGTATCTGTATCTGTATCTATCTATATCTAATCTCCAATGTCCTTTACCACTGATGTCTCATTGTCCATGTCATTTTCCCATTTGTGAATATCCAATGTGATGTGATTTTATAGTATGATTGATTTTGGAGCTCAACCTGGGGAACAAGTTATTATTGTGGTTCTTATTACTATAAATTATGTCTAAGTCTTGGTCTTTTAATGGTGTATGTTACGGTTTGGATCTTAAATGTCCCCAAAGCCTATGTAATCAAGGGCTGTTCCTTAGCATGTGGCACTCTTGTAGGTGAAGGAATCTTTAGGAGATGGGCTTAGTGGAAGGACATTAGGTCACTGTGACTGTGTCCCTGGAGGGGACGTTCGGACCCCACCACTTCCTGTCTCTTTTTGCTTCATGGCACCTATGAGGGGAGCAAATCACCTCTATTACATGCTCCCACCATGTGATACTGCACTGCCACAGGGCAAAAGCAACAACACCAGGTGCATGGATTGGAACCCATGAGCTGAAACTGTGAACCAGAGTAAACTTTTCCTCCTTTACAGTTGATTTACCTCAAGTATTTGTCATAGCAACTGGAAGTTGACTATGTGTGCTTATACTCCCCTCAAATTGTCCTCCTAATGTGCAGAATGTGTCAGATTTCCATCTCTAAGAGTCTAAAATGGGATTAAATGAGTTTGTGTTGGATGAGTCTGTTCATACAAACTAAATTTTCAAATGATGAGGTAAGTTGAAAACAGGTACCGAAAATACATTATAAGTCTGGGGGAAAATGGCTGAAGATACTGCTTTTTATAGATGAAGTTTTAAAAGAAGTACATATAAAGTTTCACAGAGTAACAAGAAATATGTGCCACTTAAAATTCTTTGATAAGATACTGGAGACTGCCCTGGTTGGGGAAGCAGCTCTGAAGGGGTCCCCTGAAGGTTGACGATGAGGTGCCACCCCTGCAGTGCATGCCAAACAGGCTGGACTCTGGCACTGGCCAAGGCTGTCCTGTGACTTCATAACTTCTGCACATTACTTTTCTAGAATTGGGTCTAGTGATCTTACTAATTATTAAACATTTCAAAAGTGAGAGTTAAATACTTTCCCTTGGTATCACATTTACAACCTTATGAAGGCATGTAATGGAGAAATAGATCAATTACAAAGACCTGCACGTCTAGTGTTTTCTTACCTATACAGTTGTGGAGGCAGGCAAGGTGATATGGAATCTAACAGAAAACGTGATCCATATTCCCATTTAGTGGTTCTCTGCATGGCCAAATGAAATTGTGATTATAACCAAATACTTAACAGAAGTGACAGCTCAGAAAAAGACCTGGGAAGTAGAAACCTGCATTACAATCCAGCAGTAACAATACCGTTCTTGTGTTTGTGCCATATGGCTTATTTTAAACCAGCATTCCTGAAAATTAGGTTTCAAGTGAATGTAAATATGAACCTAAAGGTAGAAAGGCATACCCAGAGAGATGAACACTCTCACATAACTCAGAATGGTTCTGCAGTGTTGTAAGCCCTCCGTCACATGAAAGTCTGTCTCTGCTCTGCACTTGCACACCTTACAGTTAGTCAGTTACCTGTGCTGGAAATTCAACCCCACTGAATAAATAACAGACACATCTATTTGTACAAATGATTATCTTAACATGGTTTTGTTATAGAAAATACATGAATTTTTTTATTTTTTTAATTTTTTTTAATTTTTTTGCGGCACCAGGATCGATCTCACAACCTCGCACCTGCTAGACAGGCGCTTAAGCTACTGAGCCAAACTCCCGGCCCTGGTTTTTTGAGGCAGGGTCCTACTTATGTAGCTCAGGTCGGCCTTGTGCTCGCGTTGTAGCCCAAGCCGACCTCGAACTCACAATGCTCTGCCTACCTCAGCCTCCCGAGTGCTGGGATTAAAGCCATGCGCCACCACGCCCAGCTCATGAATATATTTTTTAAAAGAATCACCCATAGTTTCAAGTAGAACCTTATAACTGTAACCTGTAAATGTGGCTAGAGCTTCTCACTTACAGAAGTTTTACATGTTAAAAAATATAAATGACTTAATAAATATAAAGGGTAAGAGGATAGTACGTGAGATCAAACACTTCACAGATATAAACTTGGGTCTAAATTACAGAGTTCTTATCATGCCTGTTCTCAGACATAGCAGTTGGAAAATACACATTACATCATCTTAGGATGCTTTGATTCTTACATGACCTTTCCATTTCAACCTATCCTAGAATCGTGGGCAACGAGGGAGGCTAGTGATTACCTATATTATCTATGTGCTTCTTACCGCCAGTGCTGATTGTTCTAGTGATTCTGTGTGAGCAATACCTGTTCTTTTATTCACAGCTCAGGGCTTATAGGTCTTTATTTATGTCACAAAGTTTAGGGGAGGTTTTGTGATTCTAGTTAAAAAGGGTAACACAATTTCAGGCACAAGCTACCCATTTCTGAGGTTTTCAAATAAACAGAGTGAAAGGTAACACTCCGGACTCATTTGTTGAGATGAGAATCACACTGGTCAATATGTAGAGTGTATAATTTATCACTTTCCCATTCATCCTCTGCCCTAGTGAGTTTTGTCACTCCTTCCCTCTTTCAAAAGAAAACAATTTGACCTGTTACATTTTCCATATCGACACCTCCATATTTCTCTCAGATTACTACGTTTGTACAAATTACCAAAGAAAATGGTGCACCTTTCAGAATTTTATTAGATATTTTAAACAGTATCACAGCTCATTAATACTGGATGGAACTGTTAAAGTAGGCCATTTTCTAAAATCAAATAAATAGCAATAGAAGCAGGAAAATACCAGAAGGCATTTGGACTTTTGTTGACTACAGAATTATGTACTGGGAAAGAAGGAGGGGACTGCAAGGGACGGAGAAGGAGGTTTTCCTAAGAGTAGGTTCTAGGAGGAGGTTCTTAGGTCCTAAGAGTAGGTTCTTAGGTTTCCTAAGAGTAGGTTGTGGTAGTACCCCCCAACACAGTGCCTGCACCCCAGGGGTGTTATGGTGATTTTAGCAAATCGTGGGAACTGGCCCCTCTGACTAACCCCATTCTGCCTCCCTGACCCCACAGCTCAGCAGCAGTTGCTACAGCAACTTTGGAGCAGTGACTATAAAGCGTCAGATCAAAGAGTTTCTGAGGTAGGCCAGCCTGGTTCCTTATACCAAGGACACACTAAGAGCGAAAGAGAAGGAACTTTGGAGTCATCCTCCATTGTAAGCTAGCTGTATGATTTTATGTAAGCATCTTTACCTCTCTGAGCCTTTATAAAGTGGGAATAACACTTCTCATCTTACACAGTGGGGATTAGTAATTAAGCAGATATGAGACATCTGATAAAGTGCTTGTTTTACAGTGGCTGTTCAAAGGATCTCAGGTGTCCTTCTTAAATTATTCCCTAGGCCAGACTCAATAGTAAATAGTGCACCCCAACTGAAAGTGAGTGCTTTGATCCTGTTTCTTTAAGTTTGACATGCAAAAAATGTCTCCTTGAAACTATGGAAAGGAGAAGATGAAATTTCCTTGTCTCATCCCACACTGGGCTTATGCATCTGGGACCACTCATCTACCCAGGAGCAAGTGGCAGAGTGCTCCTCGTGTCTGTTAGCATTCTTGATTGGAAGCAACAGAAACCAACCATAGGAATGAATTATAAAGACTTTAGGTTGCTCAGAGAATTCAAAGGAAGGTGGGAACCAAGACTTGGGCAATGTAAGAGATCAGAGAGCTGAGCAGTGGGAACCAGCCTGAGACAGGACGCCATCTGCGTGACATGGGCACATGATGCTGCCTCTTCTGGACTCTGCTACTCATTGATTCCTGATGCCACTGCCATGAATAATTTCTAATGAGGCTTAAATTCTCGATACCTTTCCTTTGGGTTCAGGTTTCCTGATTACAAGAGTGCTGAGTGGCACCCATTTCCCCTTCAGGTTTCTCCTTCAATGTCTGCCAAAGTCTCATGCCCTTATAGCTGGGTCTCTTGGGAGGTGATTGGCTCAAGAAGCTCATGATTATAAACTTATCAATGAATCAGCCCGCAAATAAGTTTACAGATAAATGTGATGGAAGACAGAGCCCCTCAGAGTTGTGGCCTGGAAGGGTCCATCTCCCTCTTCTGCCCCTCCAAGCTCTCTGCCTCCTGCTGCCCTACCATGAGCTGTTTCTCCTCTCTCAGGCCTCTCAGCCATGCTGCCCTTCCTTGGAGCCACCCAACTATGGACTGAAGCATCTACAAACTGTGAGCCAGAATAAACCTCCCTTCCTTTAAGCCATGGGTGTCAGGCCTTGCATCCTAGCAATGAGGAGAGTAACTAAGAAAGTAGCTCCCCAGCAACAAGTGGAGGGTGTTAGAATACACAGGAACTTAAAGAAAATGCAATCATTTATGTGTTCTCTAGATAAGAAAGTTATCATTATTTAAATAATCATATTTCTCTAACTCTCCAGCTAGAACAAATGCTTCTATTCTCATGCATGATACCAGACAGATTGAGGCTATGAAGAATCCTTTCTTCACATAAATATAACGATTCTCAAATTTGCCTTGTTGGTGGTTTAGCTGAAAGTCAATTCTCTACAAAGATAAAACACTTCAGGGTAGGCACAAAGTTCATGCAGTCAGTGTCTAACATAGTGCTAAGCAAAGAGCAGAGACTCAATACGTATTTGTTGAATAACACACCATCCTTGAAATACAACTACAACTTTGCATTAAATATTACTGTAGAAGACACATTGTTATGGTTGATACATTGTGTCAACTTGAGAAGTTTAACTAAGCAGCTCTCAGCAGGGTCCCGGCTGCTCACTTTGTAAACATGCTAAGCCTGTACAAGAGAAGGGCACCGAGATTTTGTGCTACACACAGCCCATAGCTTGCTTATAACACAGTGAGGAAAAGAGGCTTGTTTTCTTCCCCTCCCTTGGTTTTTTGCTCTTATTGCTTTGCTCTCTTCTGCTACCTTGAAGTGTTGCCCCAGTACCACACCACTCTGCTTTGGACCCAGCTGATTATGGACTGAAACCTCCACAAACTGTCAGCTAAATAAACGTTTCCTTCCTTAATTTTGGGTGTCCAGTGTTTTGTCCTGGCAATGAGAGAAAAGTAACCAAGACACACATTAAATAAATACAACTCACAAGATGTGTTAAAAATGCAACATGAGTTTTGTTTCACAGTGACCCTTTGATTTTAGAGAAATTTTAACTCAAAGAAGAGTTTCCAATTCTGTTGGATAAAAATGTCTGGAAGGTTTATTGACTGTCTTGGTCACATGTAAAGTACTAGTAAATCCTTTAGCTTGCAAAACATAATTGGAGCTCAGAAAGTAGAGCACTTGGCTCACAACATTAATTAATACTTCCAGTTTTTTTTTAAAGGTAAGGATGTGGTATATACACACAATACAGTATTATGAAGCCATAAAGAAAGGTAAATTTGAATCATTTGTTAGAAAGTGGACACATCTTGAGATTATAACACTAAAAGAAATAAAATAGATACAGAATGCTAAATATTTCATGCTTTCTCTTATACTAGTAACCCCAAATATAAGTAATTTAAAGAACAAAATGAAAGAGAAATGATAAGAAATAAAGAGGAAGAATTTGTGGAGATGGGAAGAGGACTTGGGATAAGGGAGAGGGGAGGACAGTAAGAGTCTTGGATTTGTCAATGGTTCTGGGAGGTCAGTACAGAAACTCCAGAAAGATCTGGATCTATAGAGTTACAGACTGCAGATGCTCTAGTTAGGGCTCTGGAGAACCTACCTGCACAGCACTCCTCAAAGACTCCCTACTGGAGGATTGCTGTTTTTGAAATATCTTGCCCTGTAGAGATGAGGGGCTTTCCTTCCACAGCCCTCTGTGCTATTAAATTGGGCTCAACAGTTTTGTTTTCCTTCCTTCTGTCCCATTTTGTCTGTTCTAGTATTGGGAATATTCTTCTGTGGAAATGTAAAGCTTTCAGCACCAGGATTATAGGTCAGAGTTGAAGAATGTACCAGTCTGAACCAGGGGCCAGTCCCTGGAGGCACCCACACTTCCGCATAGGGTTGGGGACAAACACTGTTCTGTCTCAGCCTATTCTTGAATTTCTTGCATTTTTTTTTCCCAGACAATTCTGTTTGTAAAGATTCTCCTTTCTTTGCTATCTGAAACAGTGGTGTGATGCTTCTCATAGTGACCCCTCAAAGAACTCGGTCCTTTCATGAGAGAAAAGAAAAGAACAGTCCTATTTGCATCTATGAGGGAAGGGACAGCTAACCACACGCTGCCTGTGTGTATAACGGTACCCTTTTCACTCGTGATCTGGAAGGACTTTCAGTTTTAAGTACCTGAGCAGCTGGAGAATGTGGAGGAAAAAGGTCATGACACAAGGTTAAACACTGGGAGAGCAGATTTTTCAGTTCTCCTAATGAAGGGTTTGAGGACATCACCTGAACCTTCTGGAAGTGACAGCTGGGCTATCATTGCATATTGCTGTCATCAACTGGAGTGTTGGCTGGAGAGCTCTATATAGGAAGGAGGGCGGCAGAGACGATGAAGGAGGAAGGAAAGAAGAAATAACTATCCTAAGGGAAGAAGAAAGGAAAGAAAGGAGGGAGGAAGAAAGAAGAGCTTTCTGAAACCACAAGAGCCATGGTGAAAAGGTTTAAGTTTCCCATACCTCCTGAATAGGGCTATTTTAATTTTCAACTTAAAAATATGTGCATGCAAGTAATGTTTACATGGAATAGTTAAATGGAAATGGAAATGTTTTGAAACGAAAAGAACACAACAGTCCTATGCCTGCCTGCCGGACACCTTAGCGTGGAGGGAGGGCTGTGCTCTACCCCACCTGTCCATCTCCTGAGTTGCTGCCTGGACTGTGCCCACCAACCTTGGTCCCATTCTTCTATTCCCTGTCTTCCTTAGGTCTGTCTTCATCTAGGTCATTGCCAGCAAGTCCTCACTGGTAACTGTCTCAGGGTCCCCTACAGCCATCAGTGCACTCTCCCCTTTACCTGGCTTGCCTTCCTTTTGGATCCATTTCCTTTAAAGTCTCAGGTCTAATTTCTTTCAGTATCTCACTATTCCAAAAGGCATGTGTTTTCTCCATGAAGATCTGTTTACTTGTCACATGTAGTCGAGAAATGGCTCCTCTCTAGGTTTCAGTCACAGACTACAGCAGCACTGCAGGGATGCAGGCACATTTTGCCCTCAGTACCACAGGATTTGCATGTGTGGGTCCCCCCAGCTGCACACTGTGGTTATTGCTGCTGTGACTGCTACCCAGGCACTGTGCACACTGTCTGCTGCTACAGCGCCATTGTCAGGAAGGTGAAAAGGAGAGCGGCCCCGAGTGAACAGAGAACGATGCCTGGTGGTGGGAATCCCTGAATTTGTGCCTGAACACGAATAGCAAAGGTCTCCCAAAATTGTGCTTATTATTAATGTCTATTCTGTTGAAGCTTAATAAAATCCTTAGTAAATGAAGAGACTGCTGTATTTCACTACTATTTCAGCTCAAACATTTGTCCTATAAAATCTTCTCATGTTCACTAAGATTCACACCCGTGGTTCAGTCAACTGAGAGTTGTTTTCACAATATGTTTCTATGGGAGCTGGGTAACAGCATGAAGCTTCCTGAATGGAGGGTGTCAGCCTAGGGCCCTGCCATCCCCTTCTCTGGTCACCCCATGCATCTCTCTTCTGAACACTGAGTCAAAAGTTAGGCTGAGTGTCTTAGTCAGCTGTCATTACTGGGACACAGTACCCAACAGCCAGAATGTAAAGCAGGAGAGCTTTGTTTGGTTCCTAGTTTCAGTCCATGGTCAGCTGGCTCAGAAGCGGAAATGACATGGGGGCAGGGCCTGGTGGAGGATAGCTGCTCACCCCGCTGGTGGCCAGGAAACACAGGGAGATGCAGAAGGTAGGTGCCAGGGACAAAAATGCACCCTTCCAGGTCACCCCCCAGTGACTACCTCCTACCAGGTCCCACCTCCTGACAGCACATCCATCTACAAACTCATCGATGGACCAACCCAGGAGTTCTGGCACCCAAGCCACAGAAAAGTATTGCTCCTCTCCATGGCCCACTGGGAACCAGACAGCACAGTGGGAGATGAGCAGCAGGAGAGCCAACAAGGGATGCTTCATCTGTATTTACAGTTGCTCCCCATGGCTCCTATTCCTGACTCAGTTCCACTCCCTGTCAGATCTGGAAGGCATCTGATTCTCATAGGAACATGAACCCTACTGTGAACTCCATGTGGGGAAGATCTAGGCTGCAAGCTCCCGAGAACCATCCTGCACCCACACCCTTAACTCCACACTCTGGTACATGGGCAAATTGTCTTTGATGAAATTATCTTCTAAAAAGAATGGACCAGTAGTGAGTACAGTGCCTCCATGATCCAATGACCTTCCAAAGCCCACTTCTGAACACTTGAGAGTTTGGGGGTCCACTGTAGATCTAAACCATGATGGTGACCATGGCCACATTTAGTTTTCCAAATTTCTTTTTCATGTTCTCTCCCTGAAAGCCCCCATAGGAGCATTAAAAGCAGCTTCAGTGCCTGCTATGTGATCTCACCACAAACACGATAACCATGTGAGATCACACACTTCATTAGCTGGATTTAAACATTCCTCAATGAATACATATATTTCAAAACATCGTGTTGTACATGATAGATACATACAATGTTATACGTCAACTGAAAAAAATAAAAAACTATATTAAACATTTGAGTTTTGGCTGTCTTATAGCAGTGTTAGTTGTGTGTTTTTGTTGTCTATATTCTTATTTCTTTTTGTCTACCTGATCTACAAATTCTTGAATAGCATGCATTCATAGATATATATAAATCCTGTATACTGCCAACTTTCACTGTGTATATTATGAGAGTATGAGGTTTGTTGTATAATCTACATATTCTAAATTTAAACCTCTCCCTAATGAACAGTTCCTTTTATCAATACATAATGATTCCACTTCCTAAATGCTTCTTGACTTGAAATATATTTTTTCTGATATTAAAAAAATAGATTTGGCTGGGTATGGCAGTGCACACCTTTAATCCCAGCACTCAGGAGGCTGAGGCAGGAGGATCATTGTCAGTTTGAGATCAGCCTGGAATACAAAGTGAGTTCAAGGTCAGCCTGAACTGCATAGTGAGACCCTGTCTCAAAAAATAGGGCTAGGGATTTAGCTCAGTGGTGTAAGTGCCCGCCTGGCAGGCACAAAGTTGTGAGTTCGATCTCTGGTACCGAAAAAAAAAACAATAGATTTGGACCTTCAAGTTAATATCTTAACTCTCTATATCCTAAGAATTTAAATATTAACCATAATGCCTTGGTTCATGAACAGCTCTGTTTGTGAACAGGAGCATTCAGTAAAAGTTTGCTTCCATTTCAGAACTCTGCATCTCCAGGCTCTCCTATGTTATGATCTGACAACTCTGGGGCTGGCAGCACCTTGTTCCCTCCTCCTCCAGTGCTGCTACTCACCATTTGGGCCAGATCTTCTGCTCTATTGTGCTCTTAGAGTGGCCCAGTGTCTGCACAACAACAAACTCAGCCGTGGTAGCGAAGCACAGAGGACAGTGATGGCACTCAAGAAGAGCTCATTAGAACCGGAGTGATCCTCCTCCAAGTTCTCCAGCTCACTGAGCGTAAAACCACAGAGTCAGTGGTTACCTTGAGGACCCAGTCCCTGAAGGCAGTATCCTCTCCGATCTCCCTCTCTACCACTTCCTTTGCTTGCTCTGCTGTGGCACATGGCCCTCAGCTGTCACACGGGGCCTTTGCACTGCGCCTGCTTTGCCTGCAGTGCTGATCTAACTTGTTGCTCCCCGTGGTCTTTGCTCAAATACATTTTTCACCAAGGTCTATCTAACTGTTTTTATGTCAGTTCCATGCTATTTGAATAATAAATAAGCATTTTGGATGTGATGAGTGGGCTAACAGAAGAGATGGAGGGTGACCCACAGGTGCCTTCATCTTCAAATTAGTCAAGATGCATGCACATGAAATACGGTGTGCACAACTTTTTCAAGTCTGTCAGTCATAGCTCAATAAACTGTAAAGGCCTTGAAACATACAAAATCTCAGTGGAGAGCCACAGCTCTTACAGGCTCTTATTTCAGAAAAAAAGAAAAAAGATCAAGATAATTCCCTTAAGTCCATGTGGTTCTCTTTATGATCAGTAAAATTCTGCACCCAACTGACACAAACCTATTGGAAACAAACAAACCAAGACAAGTGATTCATGTTATTCAGTAGCTACAAAATAAGAATAAATTTCTGCAATTTTACCTACTACCACCCCAATAGTGGGCATTGTAACCAGAACCTCATGCAGACTTTGCCAAGTGTTCTCCTATTGAGTTGGATCCCCAGACCTTTTTATTTATTATAGTTTTGAAGACAACGTTTCACTAAGTTGCCCAGGCTTGCCTTAAATTTGAGACCCTCTTGCTTCAACTTCCAAGTAGCTGGGATTGCAGATGTGCAATGTTGCATACCGCTCAATTACACATTTTATAAATTGTTCTTTTGTTAACTTCATGTAACTCAAGAAAGAAAATAACCTATAGGTATTCAATGGGAAGAAAAATATATAGAAACAAAAAACCCAAGGAAGTTCAGTCCATACAAATCTCATTTACTGTTATGTCCTGGAGTTCACCCAGGTTCATCTGGATCTGTGGTTGACATCTATTTATTTCCACAACTGCTTTATGGCTCAAATGAATAAAGGTTTTAAAGCATATGTATCTTTATGCCACACAGCCCAAACCCAACATGGTAGCTAAAACACTGTCTTCGCATATAAAGGTTTACACGGAGTCTGCAGTCTCCATCGCCACGGAACAGACAGGACCAGCCCACCGTGACCGCATCCTGTCATTTTCTAAAGTGTGTGCACGGCGTAAGTTGCAGGCTCCAAACTGGAGGAAGCTGCAGTGTACGACTTCCCCGCAGAGCTACCCTTGTGGATGAAAAGAGACTGAAGACGCCCACAGGGAATCCAAGCGTTCTATTAGAGCGCATCATTTTCTACTGGCTGTGACCTGTGAGAAAATTATGGTTTGCAGCTGTTTTCAGGATAAATGGAGTTTGTAATAGCAATTTCTTATTGCCGCAGAATCTTTGAGTAGCTGTCTACCGCACTCAAGCCCTGATGCAGTCATGCCTTTTACAGTATTACAGACGCAGTTATACAGCCTATATATCTCCAAGTCTAGATGTACTCCACCCACAAGGAAGCCAGTTTCTCTGGTGGAGCAGTTTACTTGCAAGAACACATTTATTTTAAGATGAAACGTACTGCTTAGTCCAGAAAACGCACAATGAGTTTCTCCTGCCATATGAAAAAGATCCAAATATGCATGATTTCTTCCTCTAAATCTTTTGGTCTAAAGAATAATATTCTAGTACTAAGTATCTGTCTTCTATATGATTATGAATATCTTTGTTTTCAAAGGAATGTATTAATGCATGGAGCAATGTCTGTACATATAATTACACATGTAGTTATAAAGACAATTATGCTATTAGTTATATAGCACCACTTATTAAGGCAGGAGTTAGATCTTTCAGCTGTGGCATAGGAGTACACAGTGGAATACTATTTAGCCTTAAAGAAGAACTAAATCCTGTCACAGGTGGCAGTGTGCATAAACCTGTAGATAATTTGGTAAGTGAAGTGAACCAGGCACAGAAAGACAAATGCTACACTATCTCGCAAACACATGGAAAGTGACAAAGTAGAGCACACAAAAGGAAAAAGCAGAATGGTGGCTGCCAGAGCTGTGGGGATGCCGGGCTAAGTGTTGTCAGTCAAGGACCCAAAATTCTAGTTAGGAGGAATAAGTTTTGAGATTTATTGCACGTCAGGTGACTATGGTATAATGTATTACAGATCTCAAAATAACTAAGGGAGTAAATTTCAAATGTTTCATTACAAAAATAGTCAGTGAGGTGTTGGCAATGTTAATAGCTTGACTTAATTGTCCCACATTGAGTACATGCATATCAAAACACTTCAATGTACCTCTAAGTGTAAACAATTATGATTTGGCAATGAAAAGTAATAAAAGTCAAATTATAATTAATTTTAATAAACATATGCTATTGGACCTGGCATGTACATGCTTGTCCTCTCAGCACTCAGGAAGCTGAGGCAGGAGGATCATGAGCTCAGGGACAGTCTGGGCTATGAGGTAGTGAATTGAAGACCAGTCTGGACTATGTAG
>RJWM01021875.1:0-34562 GCA_004363535.1 Dasyprocta punctata
TATATTAGTTTATATTCCAGCATTTTGATGGTATATTCAGGGAGCCTCCCTGTCACGGTGTCATCTGGGCGGCCATCTTGGAGGAAGTACCACTAGTTTCTGTTCTGAGGCAATTGCTATCTCACATTCCAATGATGAGGTGTTTTTGGTTTTGAGGGGATATTTGGCAGTTTTTTGTTTCGTTTGTTTGCTTGCTTTTCCTGTTCTGATACAACTGCTTCTTACTGTCGTGTGGAATCGTATCTTCATGGAGATCTTGTCCCCTGGGTACCTGCTGCCCATGTGGGCTACTCAGCTGAACAAAGAGCTGTGATATCTGGGGACTGCACGTGGGGACTTAGCGGACACTTCATTCGAGTTTTACTAGTGTCATGTGTGAGGATTGAAAGCCATGGCTGCTGACAGGACACATCTGTGGTGAGAGCCGGTGTGAGTCTGGCAAGCCAGCTGCAACTTCCTATGGATATGACGGAAATGGCTGATGAGTTTAAATGCAGCCCAGGTTTTAAAGTCACTCTTGTCCTGGGGTTTCCATGCAGGATGTGTGCCCCAGGTGTGGCCATGACAGCCTCTTTCTACCTCTGAGGGCTGAGTGAGCCGCAGGGATCCCAGTGTCCCCACAGGGATGCTGTGTGAAAAGAGTAAGTGCTGCAAAACTTTTGTAGGTTCTTCAGCCAGAGTATGAAAAAATCCAACACAGGATTTTTGTTGTTGTTAGGTGTTGCTTGCTGCAGTAAAATAAAGTACAATCACTTGGGAAGTCTTGAGTCCTGACCTCTAGTGTTTTGAGATCCCCCCTCATTGTCTTTGAGGCAGGTTTCAGACTCTGGCAGGGCAGCATCAGAGCTTAGGACAAGCATCGATGTATGAGTATAAACATTAAAATCTGGGAGTGAAGTCCCAGCTAAAGGTGTCTGAACTTGGAATGGGTGGGGAGGCCGAGGGTGAAGGAGCAGATTCTCTCAGCACAGGAGGAGCACACTGTGTGAGGGTGGTGCGTGCTTTGTGTGCGTGAGTGGGGATTTACAACACTGAATTCAGGGTTCTGACAACCGCTGTCAGCAGATCAAGGTGCAAATATTTATAAAGCTAGCTGAATCTTTCTAATGACTATTTTTGATGTGTACAAACACATTTTACCTAACATACCTTTTACATTACATTGGAGGAGATTCATCTGAAGCACAGATTGGACACCAGGATCTGTTTGGGGAAAAGGGCCTTGGATCATTTCATAGTACAAAGGAAAGAAAACTGCTTTGTGGTGAATTGAACCAATTCCTAATCCAGTCTTCAAGACCAGCACTTTGCTAAAAGCTGTGAAGGAAATTAAAAGCCCTTATTAAGCTGGGCATGGTGGCAATGCTGTAATTCCAGCACATGGGAGGCTGAGGCAGGAGGATCACTGTGATTTCAAAGCCAGACTGGATTACATAGTGAGCTCAAGGTCAGCCTGAACTATAAAGTGAGATCTTGACTCAAAAAACCAAAACCAAAACAAACAAACAAACAAAAAACAATGACAAAAACCTTCTTATTAAATTGCTCTGTAGAAATTGATTTGGATTTAAAGCCTTTTCGCTAGAAAATAGGGACTTATTGGTCCTGTTAGGGGTCCTGCCACTTACCAAATGTCTTCATGGGACTCTTTGGATCTTTTGATTTTCTTTCTTTTTTTAAAATTTTATTTTAAAGATAGTAAAATCCAACAAAACATAACAGAACAAAGTCAATCACACCAAAGCAGTACAATTGGTACACAACTTCAAAGCAGGATACTAGAGAAACTATAGTTTCTATAGTATATCTTGTTATATTCACAATAGTTGTCCATTCCATCAGGTATAGCAAAATCAAATAAAAAACAAAACAGAATAAAACCAATCAAAACAGAATATTGAATAAAGCAAAACAATTAATCACAATAAAGCAAAACAGTGAGAACAATGTTGGGCCTTAAAGACAAGATAGAAGGAAATCCTCCATATTTGTTACATTGCATACTGTCATCCTCCCAAGAGATGCTCAGACTGCCAGCCTCAGGCCTGCAAAATCAACCAAACAACACAAGCATTTAGTTGTTTTATGTACCTTAGTTGCTATCAACTTAGCCGGTCCTCTGAACCAGCAGGTTGCTTACAGGGTGGGGTTGGGGGTGTTGATTCTCAGCCTGTTCACCGGTAGGCTCAGCGGAGACACTGACTTTTCTCTTCCTGGAACCTGTTGTGCCGCTTACCAGGAAGGCTGGCTAGTTGTCTTCTGGATCTTTTTATTTTATAGTTCCTCCTCTTCCAGTAGAATTGAAGCTAGAATTTCCCCTTATGATAGAAATAAAAAATGGACATGTGATGTATTTATTTTTTATTTTTTGGTTTTTTGATAGAGTCTTCATATGTAGTTCAGTCTGGCCTTGAACACATTATGTAGCATAGGCCAGCCTCAAACTCACCAGTGGAGGTGCAATGGCAAACAGAGACACCAAACAACACCCAGTATTTGGAGGCAGATTTATTTAACACCAAATAGGCACTGACAAAGAATCAATTGTTCCTCAAAATATCAGGCCCCAAAGGCCCAGGGCAGGAGGTTTTCATGGGGTTGCATGGGGACAGGCAGAGGTAGGGTACTTGGCTGTCTTTAATTGGTTCTTACAGTGTGCATCATAGTGACCAGCTGTTTCTAAGACACAGAGGCAACTGAAACTGCAACAGGAACTGTCACCTGGGCAGCTGAAATACACTGAGGGGGGTGCATTTTCTGCTACAGAAGGCAGCAGTGGGCATGGAGCACTGCACTGGCTGGTGGAGAGTGCTTCAACATTGAACATCCTGAGGGAGAGGGCAAACGATTGCCTGGGAGCAAACCTGGAGAGGGGCCAACTGAGCTCAGAACTCAGCATAGCTATTGGGTCCAGCTAGTAGCTCCCAGCTGAGGTCAAGCCTGCAGAAGATGTGCTGACTGCTGCTGGTTGAATCAGTCTAGTTTCAGCCTCGTGGCCAGGAACCAGCCTGAACTTGAGAGGAAATAAATATGCAGGTTCACTGAGGCTATCCACTTTCTTGCCATAAAGCCACTGCTGGCTTGCTGCGATAAATCAACATGGATCTGGACTCTGTCTCCACACGCTGTCTACTAGTGACACCAGAGACAAACCTGGAACTGGACGTTTTTTCTCTTTTTTTTTCTCTTAATTGTTTGATCTTGTTTTTATATGAATGTGAATGTGTTTAGTTTTTTTGTAGTTGTTCTGTTCTGCTCTTCCTTTCATTTCTTCCTTTTCTCTTTCCCTCCTGTCTTCTGCATCTGTTTCCTAAAGTTTTCAGATCTTCCTTTGTCCTTCAGCCTTGCTTCTAATCTCTCTCTTTTCTATTTCTCTACTTTTCTCCTAATCCCTTTAAAATTTTCTCCCCTGAGGGTAAAATTGGAATATTGAGGGCATATTTACTGCATACAATTTTCTGGTTTGTTCACTTGGTTAAAGGTGGCAAATTAATGGTCACCTGTCTGTCATTTTCTAGACTTTGTTTGATGCTATTGTTATTGCTGATTATACCACTGTAGCCAAAGTGACATAATTGTTCTAAACAACTGTTCTCCCTGGTATACCAAGAATGAGATTAGATAAGTGTTCTAGAAAATACTGTGGGCCAGTGCCAAAGAACCAGGGGCTAAACCAAGCAGGCAGCAACTTCTCATCCCCAACAAATTGAAGAGGTAGGATCTTGCAACAGACTCAAAATCCAAAAGCTCGCTACACCTACTTCTGAGAAGTAGTCATTTCCTAAGGGTTTTATATACTAGCAATAAAGCAACTCACCACAAGCAATTTATAAGCATCAACACAGGAATTAAACAAAACAAAACAACAACAGTAACAAAGAAAATGTGAAGACACTTAAACAAGATGCAATCCCAGACAGCCAGTTCACCAAAGGGAACCCCAGGGGCAATGAGATCGGTGGGACAATCAGAAAGCCTTCCACCTGGCCTCTCTGAAGTGGAAACAACGAAGTAAATGAATGAAGCTCTAGAAAAAATCAAATTGGAAATAATTTCTCAGATAACTTCAGGGATTGTGACCACAATGAAGAACATGTTTAGTGATTATAGAGCACATATACATGAAAAAATAGAGGAGCTTAGGAAATTGATGGAAATTGTGAGTACTCAACGTAAGAAAGAAATGGAATCCATAAAACAGATTCAAGCAGATATCAAGGAGAATAAAAATTCCACTGAAAGTGTCCACAGCAGAATAAACCAATGTGAGGGCAGAATCTCAGATACAGAAGACAGGGTTGTAGTTAGTGATCATGAAAAGAAAGATTTCTTTAAAATAGCAAAGGACCATGAGAAATCAACACAGCTCCTGCTAGATGATGCAAAGAAGAATAATGTAAGATTGGTGTCAGTGAAAAAGCAGGAGACAGAACAAATGACATGAAAAACCTGTTCACAGACACCATGGTTGAAGACCTCCCTGGTAGGGAAAAAGAATTTGAGATTCAGAGAAGTGAGGCATACAGAGCTTCAGTTAACCATGATCAAAAAAATCTACCCTGAGGCATATAATAATCAAGATTCCAGAAATTCAACACAAGAAAAGATAGTACTTCATCAGATTGTAAGTCCTTTTTTTTTTTTTTTTTTTGGTGGCACCAGTGATCAAACTCACAACCTCACGTCTGCCAGGCAGGCATTTAAGCAACTGAACCAAACTCCTGGCCCTAGTGTTTTGAGGCAGGGTCGCACTATGTAGCTCAGGCTGGCCTTGTGCTCACGTTGTAACCCAAGCCAGCCTCGAACTCACAACACTCCTCCTGCCTCAGCCTCCCAAGTGCTGGGATTACAGGAGTATGCCACCATGCCCGGCTGTAAGTCCTTTTTAAAATCTTAAACCTTGCACCAAATTTTTGGCTGAAATTGTGTGGGACAAGTTAAATTGCATTGTATTAACCAATATGTATATTTCTGAAACCATAGTTATGTTGAGATTAAAAGTTATTAAAAGCAAAAAAGGAACAAACCAATCTACTACAATAAAGTTTTGAATCATAAAATGAATTGATAATTTCTAGTGACAATGTAAGTAGGTTTATGAAATCAAGTCATTGAAGCCCTGAATCATAGAACTATTTCTGCTAATAATTTTTGGTTTTTAGTTTTTTGAGACAGGGTCTCCCTTTGTAGAGTAGGCTTGCCTTAAACTCACTGTGTTGCCCAGGCTGACCTTGAACTCAATCCTCCCTCCTGCCTCAGCCTCCTGAGTACTGTAATTACAGCTTCATGCCAGCACACCCAGCATTTTTAATGTTTTAAAAATGCATAAAATAATGAATTATTGCATTTTATCTGGTCCTATCCTATAAGATGACTTGAAGACAGAATGTAATTTATTTTGTTAGGTGAAAATAAATGCCTTTGCACTCAAAGAAGTGGTTTGAATCAACTACTTTTTACACTTACTGAGATTCTTGCAGATAGATATCAACTTTCAAGTTTGGGAGAACTGATTTTTCCATGCAATAGTCCAATTGATCACCTTCTAAACATTAGATTATGGTAGCTGTACAAGTTTCCTGCAGTAACAAATTTCCACACCAAAACAAAACAAAACAAAACAACAACAAAAAACCCAAAATGAATCCATTCTTTCTCACCCTGGAGATCTGAAGGCAGAAATTAAGGTGCCCTTCAGGGGCATGGGGGCCCATTCTTCACCTCTTCCCACTGTCTCTGCTGCCTTCCCCATCACCTCGTCTCTGTGTGTCTGCACCTCGAAACTCCCTCTCTTTTTGCACTGCTGGGGACTGAATCCAGAACCTTTGCACTGAGATGCATCTGCACCCCATTTTTAATTTTTTTACTTTGAGATGGGGTCTTGCTAAGTCACAAAATTGCCCAGGCTGGACTCAAACTTGCAATCTCCCACTTTCAGAGTGCCAGGATCACAGGCCTGGCCCCAGGCCCCTGCCTCCCTCTTCTGAGGATGTGTCTGATTGCAGTCCGGTCAGATAACCCAGGACAGCACTTCTCAAAGCCCTCCACTCAGTCCACCGCTGGCCATCTAAGTTCACACAGAGTAACGCTGAGGGGTCCCGGAGTCTGACCCGGCTGTCTCGATGAGGTTGCCTTTCAGGCTGCCCAGGTCGTGTAATAGTTTCCTATGGCTGTGGTGGATTAAAACAAAGTGAATTTATCACAGGCTTTGAGGTCAGAATCTGAAAATGAGCTGCAGCGGGCTTAAGTCAAATGCCTCTGATTGGCTCCTGCTAGAGGTGCTAGTGCAGTGCCCGGTCCTCCTTTTACCCTTTGCCAGTTGCTCAAGTTCCTCATTTCTAACGCTGTCCTCCACCTTTAGAGCTCACAACTTTCTTCTCCCTGCTTCTCAGGTCTCCTCCTCCACCTCCTGCATTCTCTGTAAGCAGCACTGTGCTTGCCCTGGGCCCATCCCTGGGACAACCTCCTGCATCTGCAGAACCCTCTCCCAGTCAGAGAACCAGTCAGCAGTGTCCGGTTCTGGGGATTATAGTGTGGCCCAGGGCTGCTAGCCAGCCCACTACCAGTAGGGATTTGTGAGTAAACTTATTATGGAGAAGCAGTTTATTTATATCCTGTAGTTTCTAGGGCAGTGTTCTTTTTTTTTTTTTTTTTTTTTGAGGTACTGGGGATTGAACTCACAACCTCACGCCTGCCAGGGCAGGCGCTTAAGCCACTGAGCCAAACTCCCAGCCCTGGTTTTTCGAGGCAGGGTCGCACTATGTAGCTCAGGCCGGCCTTGTGCTCGCATTGTAGCCCAGGTTGGCCTCGAACTCACAACGCTCCTCCTACCTCAGCCTCCCGAGTGCTGGGATTAAAGGCGTGCGCCACCACGCCCGGCTAGGGCAGTGTTCTTTATTGTGCTTTTTAGGATGTATTTCCCACAGTTAAAATTCTTTAGAGATCGCTATAACACGCTGATTGCTTCTGATGAATTTGTGTTCAAGACCGGGTACATCTGGGGCTGTGTTTCTTGCAAACTCACGGAACAATGGAGCTCCTGATTACACATCATGTAACTAAAGATGAACACAAGGAAAGGAAACCAAAGGTAACAATCACTGATTTTCCAGGTTCTCACACCTTGTGCAAATTTAACTCAGCTAGAATTCAAAACGCTGGTGGCATCATTTCCCTGAAAATGCAATTGAAATTTTGCTTCTGGTTTGTCGCGACCTATGCAGCTCCTGAGGTTCTTGGGGTGAAGGAGCGCCAGAGGATGAGAAAAATAAAGAAGAGACAAAGCTGGAGTCAGGTGGAGCTCTTATCCTCCTGATGGGTGGAAAGGAACTGCTCAACCAATGCAGCACGTTTATTTATACACAGGGAAGGATGAGGTCAATTTCAGTCCCTCTGCCTAGTGACCCATTGCTTCCACTGTCCAGGAACTTGGTGTTTTTCTGGGCTGTAGCAACTTCTTCAGTGGTTGACCCTGGTGCTCTTTGGTTTTTTAGTAGGGTCATGTCTGGGTCATGCCCTAGGTCAATTTCCAGCTTCAACAGCTCTCAACATATCCATCTCTTTTGTTTTGTTGTTGCACAGGATGGGTGGACAGTTGAAGATGGAGAAGCTGTTGGAGAACTCTGTAGAAGATCTTTTATTTTAAGTGCAGTCCAAGGATTTTAAGTCCCTGCATTCCACAACTGAAACCCTATGCAGTCCATTAATCCATAACAGTAGTCAGCTACCAGTGCTGTTGGCAATTGTCAGGTGTTAGTTGTTATAACCTGTAGCCTGTGATTTGGCCAAAGCACCGTTTTGCTGTTCTGTATGCGCCGTCTTAGACTAGAAACCCCCCCTTAACCATTGCCCCCTTTGATTCGCTAAGGTTTCTGTTTTTCTGTAAAATCCCCCTTCCCCCAGTATTCTAAGAAACAAACAGTTGCAACTTTTAGGTTGCTGACCAAAAAGCGGGGTCAAAAGATAAACACTCACCCTGCTCCATGCAAAAAATGTAAAACGTGCCTTTCTGTAACCTTTGTTATCCATATTAGGGAACAACCACCACCATCCGGCTTTAGACCCTCCCAAAGACAACTCCTCCAATGGATGCAAGAGATCTTTAAAATACTAACCAATGTAATCTATTTTTGTACCCACACTAGCAAAACTCCTCCTCTCTTTGTTCTAATGTTTTATAAGCCTCTTCAGGCCACTGAGAGGCACACAGTCTCGAATTGGCTCTAAGTGAGACTGCGTCGCCTGGCCAGGCAAATAAACGCTCCATTTCAAATTCTTCGGGTGCTCCGTGAGTTTTATTCATCTCGGGGGTCTTCACTACTTCATTAGTGATTTGAGTTTCTTTTATAACATATTACTTTAGCATTGTTTTATATACCTCTAGTAGTTGTGCATTTTCTGCAGGGTGTTCAAGACCAAGTTAAGGTGAAACCTGTTTTAAAAACAGTTCTTTGGTTATTTATCAAGGCCAGTTCAGTCTCAAGAAATGCCTTGGAACCCTACATGGCACGTCTTAGTTCTTGCCAGTGTCAGCCATTCAGATGAGTCATAGCCACTGCTTGACCAAGTTGCTTTCTGTGAAAGCCTGGGAGATTTTTTCTCCTGGTGACTCTCCTTAGGCACACCACACACCGATGATCACTTTCCTCTGTGGTCTCATAGTCTCCTTGATCAGAAAACAGGGACTCACTGAGTATCGGGTGTCACAGCAGAGGTTCTCTAGTGTCCTGGGTCCTCGCTGACCTTAGAGGGCTAGGGTCAAAATATTGGCTACCCTCTTAGCCCACCTATCTCTCCAATTGTTGGTTTCTAAACCTCAGTTGTTGAATATCCCAAAGAAAAAACTGATAACAGTACAGTGTAGTAGAGGCATTATCATCTTATCTAAATATTAAACATCTTAGAACATAAAATAGAACCATTATTTTTTAACAACCATGGATGTTTTAACATTTGAATACTGTAGAATGTTAACAGTTACATATTTTACACAGAAAATTAGAAATCAAAACCATACCTAATGTTATAACATGACAATCAGGATGACATTTTTTAACACACTTGAATTTGCATTTTTTTAAGGTAAGATACGCCTTTTTGGTCAATCATCCCTACCTAACACATAAAAGCTTTTACCTAACTTGTTGCCCTTTAGTAGGATGTACATCTCCTAAGTTTTTCTTAAAGGCAGAGGTCTGAATCTGAAACAAAAGTTTTGTCACCATAAACAATCTGCTTTACATTTTTGAAGACCTGTACATCTGGAGGCATGAATACATAAATATACCATGAGGTTAATAATAATCTGTCATAGCCATATGAAACCTTTGAATGGGCATTTTTAAAATCAAAAACCTTATTGTATTATTTATTTTGATGATGACCAATGTGAACACATTATAATAGTATTTTATATAACTTTAGTTGGGATGTCTCCCACAAGGCTATAGAGATCACTGGGACCTCCAACAAGAACTGGTTAAAAATGTTACCAGGCAGCTGCTTTCCTATTCATCAGTTGAAGTCCTGTCCAACAATCTCCCCCCATCAAGGGACTTTGTTTAATCATTTTAATAATTTTTTAAAAACTTATGAAAAACTCAATCACAACATTTAACATATTATTTTTGAACAATGAGAGACTCTCAAGTTATAAACAGCAATGTACATTACATTTACACAACCAATTTTAACATCATTTTGATTAACTGGGAACCCAGGTGGAAACATGTTTGTTTGTTTTTTTTAAATCTAAGACCCAAATTAAACTTTGATTAAATGATCCAAAAATGTAAAAAAAAAAAAAAGAGAAATTGTTGAGCTCAAAATAAAAGGAACAGTTGTTTACAGAACAGAGAAACAGACAAACATGGACAGATGATATGTACAGATCCAAACAGACATAGAAACAAGTACAGAGCTGTCAGTGTCCACAAGAACTAAGTTCCCAGGTGAACCTGCCTGCAGGTCCTAAAAGAAACGGGGGTCTCGAGGAGAGGGCATGGAGATGGGGGAGGGCAAGGCTGGGGCAAGAGAAAGGAAGACAAGACGAGTATCCGATCAAGTCTTCGTTTATTGCAGAAATGTTCAAGGTTTATATAGAAATGGGAGTGGAAGCTGTCATCATATGGGGGCGTGGACAGGCCGTCGTCATTTCCCAGCGGGACAGGGGAGGATCATGGGAAATGTAGGCTGACGCACCGGATGCCCACAGGCCAGAGAGGCAGGGCGGCAGCTGGAAAGCTTTACCGCTCTCTACACCCAGGGGCTATTTCATGCCCCTTTGCTGAACGAGCTCACTTCTTAAACCCCGTGTCCTCGGGGTTGGAACACACTCCAGCACCCCACGCCCTCAGGGTGTTTCTTAGGCGCTCCGTGCCCTTGGGCACTCCTGTGCAGGCACTTCTGCTTTCGACTCCACATGTGTGAACGACCACTAGCTCAGCTGACTGCCAACAATTGCTTACAAACAGACTGGACAAACAGACAAACAGACACACTGAGAGACTGACAAACATCTTACATAATCAGAGCACTCAAATATATTTTAGCCAAATTGAATTACACTAATTTTTACAATCGTAGAATTTGTAATTTTAAATAGACTAGCCAGATTTGTTGTAGGTCAATTAGCAGAGATCTCTTATAAAAGAATTTGGAAAGGACAAAATCTTATCTATAATTAACATATATTTTTATCATAGAACTTAGCATACATTCTTATCATCTATTTAGACCTTTGGTTTAATTTTTTGTTACCATCTTCTGGGCATCTTGGGTCATTTAAGGTTGGTTCTAGCTTCATCTTTTTCTATCAGTTGTGGCATAGTCTCTGAGGCATCACTGTCATAGGACTGAGCAATTGCTTCTTGAGAGGTGGAATCAACTCCTTCACTGGGTTTGGATCCACGATACAGCCGGACAGCACACACTGGCACCCAGATAGGCCATTTAGTATTTCCTGGAAAAAAATAAGCTTACCCTCGATGCCAAATTCGCACTGGACTGGGTGCTTTTATTGTCCAGTATGAAGATCTTTCCAAAGGACTCTTTTTAGCCTTTATTTGATTATCTTCCTGCTGCAGTAATTACATCTTTAATAGAATTTTAAAATTTTAAATGGTGTATACTGCCAAGTGAAATCTATTATGAGGTGAACTTCCCCTTTTGTTTTTTGAAATTTAAATTGCGAGCACGTTTAACTATTTTTAGACTTGAAGATTATAAGGAATTTTTGTGGTACAGTATAGAGAAAAAACTGCATTGTGTATTTAGGCACCTTGGGCTCTCTCTTGCCCTCATGACACACAGGTTGTGTCCTGCTCTGGCCTGGAGGCCCTGCTGCTGTTGGGGATCTGAGCCGTGGTGCCGTGTGAATTTTTGATGCATGAAGTGTGTGCACACACAATGGGAAAAACCCAGGGTGGCTTGGGCGCACCACAGCCGTGTACCACTTCTCCTGAACCACGTCCAGCCTTCCCGGCCCTGGGCCAGGTGCTGCAGTGCTGCCGGCAGGCCGGCCACTGAAAGGATTGGCAGCCCTGGCAGAGTTCACACCTCAGCACACGGGAGGCAGGGCTGCAGACCCCAACTCCACGGTGCAGGTCCCGCCTCAGAAGCCAGGCCAGGCCGCCCCAGGGGAAGTTCTCTGTGCCTTACAACATTTATATATATATATATATATATATATATATATATATATATATATATTTTTTTTTTTTTTTAAGGCAAAATTCTAAAATGGTTTTAGACCCTGATAAGCAAAAATCAAACTTTGGGATGTCTCTCACCCACCGAAGAAAATCTCCACACCTTTGTGGCTGCTATTCTAAATTGATCACAAATTTGTAATTCAAAAGCGAGTCAGTTGCATGTGGCAGCAAAGGCACTTCTGTAGCCCTGCAGGTTAAATCAATGTAGCGCTTTTACTAGGGTGAGAACATTGCTCACTCCTGGAGATCTGCAGTTGTCACATCCAGAAGCCATCCCTACATAGGCCAGTGGTGCTGGGCAACAACTGAAGCATCTGTTCCTGTGTCTAAAAGCCCTTTAAATACTTTCTAATCATCAATTTTATCTCAGGGTGATCCTGCTTAATCTGTTGAACCCAGTAAGTATCAGAAGACCCAGAAGCCATAGATACCCTTTCTTTATTTACAGATTTTCCAATTTTTGTCAAGGAAAGAATAACCAGTTAATACAAGAATCTGGGGAGATTTGGACCCTGTTTTCAGTAGATTGAAACATAATCTTAATTTTCCCCTTGCAGCTGAAACAAGCAACATTGTTTCTTCCTCTCCCTTGTCTGGGCCCAGCTCCAGGCCTGGGGAAGCTCTTTGGTTCCCTCCCCTGCTTGGGGGCCTGTGAGAAGCGGTGAGAGGAGCAGAAAGCAGCAGTTTCTCCCGGTTAACCCTTTAAAATCTGTAGAGGTCCAGTTAGATTTGTGGGGTTTTTTTTTTTATATCTAATCTTGCTCTAAACTGTTTTCCCATTTCCTCTGAAGTATGTAATTTACAATTCCTTTTTCTGGAAACAAACTCAAGAAATTTAGCAAGCTATGTAATGTCAGTGTTTTGAAAACTAAAATTGACTTAAGAAAGTAAAAAGACCTAAATAAACATAGAGGTACATTAATCGCAAATTTGAAACAAGTACCCCTGAAGTAAATAATTTTGAAAAACAATGGAGTTTGAGAATTTACACTACCAGATATCAAGACTCACTACGAAGCCACAGTGAGACAGTGATATGCTGGAGTCAGCTGATTATCAGCTCGTGAAAGCCAAATGTTGAACTTTTAGAAGTTTTACAGGTTAGTTATTGTCACATTGGTTATTCAAAATTGTCTTTTGTTAAGAGTATTTTGTAAACAAAAATCAGCAAACCACAAATCAGGACCACACAATCCCCCTAACCTAACCATTAGGATCCTGCAGTGTGGAGCAGGGCCGGGCCTGCTCAGGGAAGCTGTCTGAGCCGTAGCACCCTACTCTTTGGCAGGGCTGTTGTAGTGGTCCAATGATACAGTGGTCTACACTTTGCCCAGATAGTTGAAGATTTTGTTGAAGGGACAGATAGTGGCTGTGTTGCCCCCACAGGTGCAATGGCACAACTATTGGCAAAATGCCCCTGGCAACAAAAACAAGTAGCTGTATTTTTTCTCTTTCCTTTAGGCTGTGAACTGATGACCTGAGTGATTATAATTTGTCTTTGACTATTGAGGATTGGAAGTTTAGTAACAGAGTAAAACCCTCGGCTAAAAACCCTCTATGTACTCCCCCACCCACCTGACCTCTTTTAGCATCAGTTGCAAGGGAGACAGAGAAAATGGCTCTACTCCGAGAGGTGGAAGTCCAACCTGTGACGCAGCAAAATTCGTTTGAGCCGAAAAGGCAGGAGTTGCCGCTTGTGGCTCAGTTGAGGATATCGGGGTGCCTGTCATTCCATCATCTTTTCCCTGCTTGGGGCTCGATTCTAAAACAGTGCCTGGAGCCAATTCCACTGTGGTTGTCTCAAGAAGCTTATAATTATTAAGATCCTGCCTAATGCAGATCCACAGAAGGAATGTAAATACTGTAAAGCATGCAACAAACAGTTCCTTATACATTTGTGATTCTTCTGAATATGTTTGCCCCATAATAATCAATATACCTCTCTTTTTTTATTTTATATTTTTTGCTGGGGAAGGGGTTTCTCACAGGCCTGTTTATAACTGGCTCTAGAGAATAAGGGAGTTTCAATGCCCCACTCTTTACACCTGATGAAGCCCATATCAATACACTCCAGTGATGACTACTGACCTATACCAATGCATTTCTCCCCCTAGTTGCGCACATGAGAAGTGTCCCCTCGCCCTCAATCTCTTACCCCGTCCATGTTCTAGTGCCATATGCCGTGACCCATGCAGCTCCTGAGGTTCTTGGGGTAAAGGAGCAGGAGAAGATGAGAAAAATAAAGAAAAAGACAAAGCTGGGGTCATGTGGAGCCCTTATCCTCCTGACAGGATGAAAGGAACTGCTCAGCCAATGCTGTTTATTTATATACCAGGAAGGATGACCTCAATTTCAGCCCCTCTGCCTAGCGACCCATTGCCTGGATTGTCTAGGAGCTTGGTGTTTTTCTGGGCGGTAGCAACTCTTTCACGTGGTTGACCCAGGTGCTCTTTGTTTTTTGGTAAGGTCATGGCTGGGTCATGCTCTAGGTCAATTTCCAGCTTCAGTGGCTCCCAACACTGGTTCTCTCACAGAGAGAAAGTATAAGAAAGAAAGTAGATAGGATAACTGCGGAAGTTTTCAAATAACTGACATTTTCTCCATCTTCAGGCTGGGGCAGGAGCACCCGTTACAGGAAAGTGCATTTCATTAACCTGACACACAGCAGGTTTGCACTGGGCTCACACATGCGACTTTTCAGATTCCTTTAGCGGCTTTCATCTTTCCAGGGCTACAGGAAACCTCACATTGTGAGGAACTGTATAAATGCAGCTGATTTCTGTCTGCTGATTTTGCATCTCTAATAGTTTCTGGATGTGGGATCTTTAGGGTTTTCTACTTATACCGTCATTCCGTATCTGCTAAGCTGACTTTACTTCTTTCTTTTTCTTGCCTGCCCTGGTTAGCACTTCCAGTGTACTCTGCTGGGTAGAGACGGCGAGGGTGGCGCTTGTCTTGCCCCTGATGTTAGAGGTAAGTGTCCAGTCTTTCACAGATGAGAACAACATCAGCTGTGAAATTTTCATGGTTTTTGTTATGTAGAAGTGTTTTCTTTTATTCTTTTTTTTTTAGCTTTTTTTTTTTTTTTTTTTTTTTTTTTTTTTTTTTTTTTTTTTTTTTTTTTTTTTTTTTTTTTTTTGTTTGGTACTTGGGATGGAACTCACGACCTCGCACTTGCCAGGCAGGCAGTTGTGCTGCTTTTAGCTTTTTTTCTTAAATCCTGAAAGGGTATTGAGTTTTGCCAAATGTTTTTCTGTATCCATTGAGATGATTATGTGGCCTGAAGGTGTTTAAGTGGTATTTTGGGTTTGCTCTGCTGTGTATTCCTGCAGTAACGAGTTGCTTTCCTGTCCCCACAGTGAGGGTCCATCCAGCCATGGACTGGGACCCCTGAAACTATGAGCCAAAGGACACCTCCATCTTTTTAGGTTACCTCAGGTATTTGTTATGGTGATGGAAAATTAACACACTCAGATATAACAGCAGCATATAGCTGGACGCAAAGCAAGTGTTGTGATTTATATCTAGCTGTCTGCCTAAAGCCTCATGTAATTATGGCCCGGACCTTTGGAAAGTGATTGATATATGGGGCCAGTACAACTGGTTTCATACCAGGAGGTGGGGTCTGGCTGGAGAGGTGGGTCACTGAGAACGTGGCCTGGAAGGGTTCATCTCCCTCCTGGCTCCTTCCTTGATGCCCTCTGTGTCCTGGGCACTGTGCCATTAGCAGCTGTCCTCTGCCACACCCCTTGTCTGTGCCATGCTATCCTGTACTAGAGTCAGCTAACCACAGACTGAAACCGCTCCAAACTGTGAGCCAAAATAAACCTTCCCTCCTTTAGGTTGTGGATGTCAGTTATTGTGCCTCAGTGATGAGAAAGTGACTAAGACACTAGGTGACAGTAAGAAAATAGAAACATAAATGTCTTCTAAGCACAACCTACAGCAGCCTGCAGCATTGAACTAGTCATTCATAGTTTACAGATAGGTCTTTAAAACACTGTTGAGGAGCTAAAATGGTTCAACACTGCAAAGCTAGTGAGTGAAGGCACTGGTCTAGAACCAGGGTTATCCAGCATAGTGTTGCTCATAGTGGCAAAATGTTGCACAAGGCCCACGAAATATCAGTTAGTGTCAGAGAAAACAAGCCACGGTACAGCCGTGCCACGCAGTATGATGTCCATGAGACGCTGGATCCTGTCTGCGGTGGATGGACAACTGGTGGTCAGTTTGTAACACCCAGCTGAACTGAATCAGTGTGGTGCTGGGTGTGGAGGGCCTGAAGATCGCTGCCAACAGCATAAAGAAGAGAACTGGGGGGGAGATGGTATGCTGGAGAAGCATGTCGCACTGGCTTTTCTGGTATGAACTGAATTTCGGGCCTTCCCAGCGCAGATCCGTGAAGCAGACTTGCACAAGACATTGTCATGGGCTCTGGGCCTCCAGCCGGACTTGTGGGGAGCATTGCTGTGGGCACTAGGCCTTCAGGTGGACTTGTGCAGGACATTGCTGTGGGATCCAGGCCCTCCGCTGGATTTTCTGGGTCTCTAGTGCGTGGACAGATCTCCCACACTCTTTTTGCATTTGATGCTTTGGGTGACTACTATAAGATAATTCTGTAAGTTGTGTCCTGTATTAATTTCTTTCTCTTGCAAACCCTGGCTACAACACTGTCTTTTTGCTGTTGGCCAAACCTGGCTCTGTCTAAAACAGAGGGGAAGCTGGGAAGCACTGCCTGGGGAATGGATCTGGGCTCGATCTGGGTCTGATCCAAGACTGCCCGTTTCTGTCCACACCTTCCCTGCTGTGGTTCTGGAGACAGGACCCAGTCTGGGTCAGGCCCATGTGGTCCTCTGATTAGGTAGGAGCCCTGCCACAGGCGCAAGCACGAATAAGCTGCGGGGACGACGCAGCTGGGCAGTGACAGAACCGAAGCCAACAATGATCCGAGCGCCGACTGCGCCGGAACCTTCTGAGCTGTGCTCCTCCACCTCCCCCGCCCGCCCCCAGCTGACTGCACCCCACACACACTGGGTTCTAAAAGGCCGCGGCTCCCCCAGATATTAAACACATTTTCTCTATTCTGCAAATCATCCACTACAGCTACAAAGATTTAAGGAAAGTAACTTGAAATATAAACTATCTTTTCTGGAAACAAGTGGCAAGATTGAAATATCATAAAAATGAATCAAAGAGCCAAGGGCAAGAAGGAAACTTCCCAGCCCCTCCTCCCACAGAAGAGGAAGCTTGGGGTGCGGGCAGTGGGGAGGTAGGAGCGAGTGGGGCCACCATCTGTTCAGCCGTTCAGTGAGAAAAAGACATGGCAGGTGTTAAGGGTAAGGAAGCTTCAGGGGGTTTGCAGGGATGCACTGTGTTCTTGCACCCCCAGAACACTGCAGTGACCAGAGAGGCCCAGGAAAACTGGGCCAGAGATGACACTCATGCTGGGGACAGCGGGCTGAGGAGGTGGCTCTGGGAAGGGAAATGGAGGGGTCCTGACCCCATGCTCTTAGCCCTGAGTTGTTCCTGGGTTTCCAGAACAGCTCCTGTATTCTTGGCAAGGGGCCCTGTGCCCCACCCCCTTACCCCATCTCAGGGTGCGGGGCTCAGGCAGCCCCTCATACTGCACACGGCATGTGTAATTCTGCTCCTCTCCAGGAGGCACCACCACAGCTGCCCACTTCTGGAAGGTTCTATCCCCTGCAGGCCTGGTCTCCACCAGCTCCATGTCCTGGGTCAGCTCCTGCCCATCCCGCTGCCAGGTCAGGGAGATCTCTGCAGGGTAGAAGCCCAGGGCCCAGGACCTCAGGGTGACCTCACTGGAGGTGGGGTCATTGGTCAGATGTGTTTTTAATTTTTTTTTTTTGTGGCAGGTTCTCACAATATGGTTCAGGCTGGCCTTGAACTCACAGCAATCCTTCTGCCTCAGCCTCCCAAGTGCTAGGATTACAGGTGTGTGCCATCACACCCAGCCACATGTGTTTTTTTTCAAGGAGGTCTGAGGGACAGGGTCAAAGAAAATTTAGCGGGGAGTTTGGTTTCCTCCCATACAGCATTTGTGCAGGAGTCATGTGACTCCCCGTGAACTGAGCAGGTCAGTCTGGTTGGGAGGAAGGCACAGGAAGCCCACCCACCAGCCTGCAGGCAGGGAGACCTGCCAGGGGCTACTCCTGCTCAGGGCCTGGGGCGAGGGAGCCGGCCCAGGGGGTGGAGCTCCACCTCCAGGAAGAGGAAAGGAGGCTTCCGGTTCTGACCCAGAGTCAGGCTCCTGAAAGGCCTCATGGGTGGGGCAGGGGGCGGGGTTTGAGGAAGTATCTCCAGTACCACTTGGTTCCAGGCTGCGGTCAACCAGCTAGAACCTCTAACCTGTGGCCCCCATGAGCGCCTCCAACCAGGACACAAGTAGGACTGCCTTCTGGAGGCCTGCAAGACCGGCATGAACCCCAGGAAGAGAAACATGCCCCCCTCAGTGTGCCTACCAGCGGGCGGGCTAAGAATCAAGGACAAAGCCCCCCCACCCCACCCCACCCCCGCACCCCGTAAAGCAACCTGCTTGTTCGGAGGTCTGGCTAAATTGATAGCAACTAAGGTACATAAAACAACTAAATGCTAGTATTGTTTTGTTCATTTTGCAGGCCTGGGGCTGGCAGCCTGAGCATCTCTTTGGAAGATGACAATGTAGCAAAAATGGGGAATTTTCTTCTGTCTTGTCTTCGAGGCCCAATATGGTTCTTGTTTTGCTTTATTCTGATTTGTTTTTTTGGCCTTATTTTATACTGCTTTTATTGTTTTTTGTTTGTTTGTTTTTTGTTTTGTTTTGGCTTGATTTGACTATACCTGTTGGAAAGGTCAACTATTCTGAAAATAACAAGATATACTATAGTAGCTATTGTTTTCACAGTATCTTTCTTAGAAGTTCTGTACCAGTTCTACTGCTTTGTTTTGATTAACTTTGTTCTGTTATGTTTTGTTGGATTTTACTATCTTTAAAAAAAAATAAACCTGTGGCCCCCAGAAGCCCATCCGCAGGCCCGCACATCGCTGCAGCCGTGATGCAGCAGCACAGCCCAGCTTCGCACCACCATGTGCCCTGTCGCCGCAGGGGCACCAGTCAATCCCAGTCCATGGCCTGAGACAGCGGGTGATGCCCTCCACTTAGAGATGCTGCGAGGGCCGAAGGTGCTTAGCAACACCTCGGACTGACAGCAAACCTCGGAGGAAACCAGGACACTGCGGTTCACGCTGGTGTGAGGTGTGTGGATGGATTCCTGTGGGCCGGGCTCCCACTGTGGCCCCGGGCTGCTCGGGGTGCGCCTGATGCAGGGCACTCAACTAGCCCTCTGCGCTGCCTCCGGCACACGCTGCGTGCGTCCACCCAGGGGGCCCTGCTGGGACTGCGGCCTGAAACACTTCGCAGTGGGAGCCTGGGAGGGGGCAGAGACCCCCCTCAACTCTCCTCCCAGAGCAGGGTAGGTGGGGTGGGGAAAGGCCAAGACTTAGGGGTGCAGGGAGGAACAACTGGACTGAAGTTAATTTCCAATCATTTGCCCACCATTTGTTGAAGCCTCCTTTAATTAATTAGCTTTGCCAAAAATGAGTTATCCGTACTGCGTGGATTTATTTCTGGACTCTGTTCGATCCCTCTATATGGTTAACCATACTGTCTGCTATCACCTTTATAGGTCTTGAATTCAAGTCTTTGAAGTCCTGTAATTGTTCTGGCTGTTTGGATGTCGCTTTCAGAATCACCCAGAAAAAGGTTAGGATTTTTACTGGTATTGCATTGGCTCTTATAGACATCTTAATATTCTGTCTTCCAACTCACGAGCATGACACAGCTCTCCATTAACAGTGATACCTCAGTGTCAGACTCAATTCATTCCCTATTCATGTTTAAATACTGAAAAGTTCAAGAACTGAACATATTTTTCCCCAAGTAATGGAAAACCAAATAATTGGTTCTGAGGCCCAAAAATTATAAATTCATTATTCCAGGACTTCAGCAAATTCAACAATGATTTCTTTAACTATGGTGTTCCTCAGTTTTCCTCTTAGTGTGACTGCTGGTATCACTTTCTTTGGAACCACGGTCACATTTTATGCTAAAGTGCAAAAAAACCAAAACAGAAGCACTATGACGACTGTCTGAACACACTGACTGACAAGCTCTCCCCGTGGTGTGGGTGAGGGCTGAGGGAGCGCTCACACTGGCGCATCACTGTGTCTGCAGAGAGCCAGGACACATGACTCACTGTCAGCCAGGACAGGGTTTTCAGGTCAGTTTGACTATCACGCAAAGTTAGGAACCCCGAGCAGACTTTTCTGAACTTTGCTGTCAGAGTAGTGGAAAGTTCAAGCTTGGAGCTGTTTGTCAACTAAGGTATCACTGTATCTGGGTTTCAGAGAAATATTTTCCTGTTTTTAACATATAGAGCTTTCAGTCGGGCATGGTGGCCCATGCCTTTAATCCCAGCACTCGGGAGGCTGAGGTAGGAGAAGCATTGTGAGTTCGAGGCCACCTTGGGCTACAACGTGAGCACAAGGCTGGCCTGAGCTACACAGTGCAACCCTGCCTCAAAAAACCAGGGCCAGGAGTTTGGCTTAGTGGCTTAAGTGCCTGCTCTGGCAGGTGCAAGGTTGTGAGTTCAATACCCGGTAACACAAAAAATAAATAAATAAATAAAAATTAAAAAATAAAAAAAATAGAGCTTTCATTATTTTGGGAGACTCACACCCAAGTTTTGTATCTGGCTACTTTTGTAAATAGCACTGATTTTAAATTTCCAATTGTATATAGAAATAATAATTTTAGTATCTAAAATACAACTGACTTTTGTGTGTTTATTTTGTATATTACATTCTTATTCAATTCACTTAATAGTTATAGAAGCTTTTAAAAATATATGTCATAAGATTATCCACACAGACTATAATTTTTTTAAGTAATACAACTTTATTCGTTCGTTTCCAATCTGGATGCCTTTCAATTTTTTTTCTTTGCTTTACTGCATCTGCTAGAGGACAGGAACACTCATGCCTCCCCCGCCCCTTCTGTAAGCGCAGCAGCAGCAGGATCAGCATTGCGCCCAGCCCTTCAGCCAACAGCTGAGCTACCCAAACCTGTGATGCCCCAAGGAGGCTTGAGACCTTGCAGCACACTCTGGAGCTCAAATCCTAAATGCTGTGACGCACTGACGAAGCAGGAGCGACTGGGCACTAGAGCCGTGGCCCTGGGTATGGGAGCCGCTTAATGGGACTTCCTAGTCTCACTACAGAATTTGGGATCTTCCTGCATAGTGGGTGGTGGTAAGGAAAAATGAGACGTTACACAGTGACACACAAACAGAGGAAAACGGAATTAAGAGTGAAAACGCCCACAGAACAGCATCAAGCAAAGTTAAACCGTTGAAGTGTATTTATCTGGAAGATGAGTTAAATTCATTGCTGGTAACTGGAGCCTGAGGCTGCACTTTCCCCTTAGGAAGGTGGGCTGTGTTTGGCAGCGGCTGTGGTTTTGAATCTGGTTAGAGGAGCAGAATTTGTTTCCTAAGACTGTGGCACCCCGTGCACCAAGCAGAACCTGCTGATGTGTCCTCGTCAGCTCTGCACCCCCCTCATCCCTGGCCCCTGGGGTGGCCTCCATCTCTCACCTGCTTGGCTCCCCAGCTGGGCCTCCGGCCGGTCCCCCCAGAGCAGATGCTTGGGGTCGTTGAGGAACCGCTGGCTGCGCCGGCACGTCAGGCAGGTCTGCACTGTCCAGCGCTGTCCCCTGCGGCCTGGGGTGAAGTGGGAAAAAGGAAGAGACTGCTCAGGCATATGGGAAGAAAACGTCTTCTGCACTAGGCTCTGTCCCTCTGCTTTCCAGCACTGGATCCGCTGGCAATCCGCGCCCACGGCCAGAATCCTCGGCGCACTCCTTTATTATGAACCTCACCACCACCAGCACGGGAAACCCAGCACCCCACTTCCTTGATTAAACTGTTTTTTCCACCATCGTAACTGTTTTTTTTCTTAGTCTGTCCCATGGGCTGTAATTTCAGTAAATGATGAATCTGACACTTGGCACGTGTTAGAAAATATTTCTTGCATTGGTGACCGAATGGCAGTGGGGACCTGCGCGATCACACTGTGTCTGTGTGCCTACTACGTAGGGGCGAGGTTGCTTCTCTCAGCAACGTCGTTTTCCCGTCGCCCAGATGGGGAACAAAAGCCAAGGCCACACCCCAGTTTGTGCAACCCGGGGGAAGGCGGCCCCAAGGCCAGCGCCTCCTGCACCCGCCCCGGGGCGCCGCCGCCCCACCTGCCAAGCCGGGCACCTACTTCTCTGGCGCTGGGTGCAGGTGAGGCCCGGGATGAGGAGGGACGAGCAGCCGCGACACAGCGTCCTCTTCACCGAGGGGTCCCTGGGGACGGAGGGGCCGAGGTGGTGGGGCGCCCGCGCTCCCTCGCCGCCCGCCGCCCGCCCGCGCCGCCCGCGCCGCCCGCGCTCCCTCCCCGCCCGCTGCCCGCCCGCGCCGCCTCACTGTCGCAGCACGAGTCGCTTCGCTATGGTCCTCTCCGTGTGGCAGTAAAACCTCGCCAGCGCCTGGTTCTCGGGGTCCTGGGCGAGGACACAGTGTGCGGCCTGGGGGCAGCAAGTGGTCACTCAGGGTCCTGCAGCCCCGGATCCCTTCCCCAGCAGCCCCGAGCACTCACCTGGTACAGGAAGCTGAGCCTCTGGAACGCCTCGCGGTCCTTCACCGGGCCCGCCATGTACGCCGCCGGCCTCGGAGGCCACGCCTCGACTCGTGCAAGGCCTCCTGGGAAGTGTAGTATCTGGGCCCCTGGCTTCACGCCCGTTTGTAAACCCCGCCCTCAAAGGGAGGCCTTCACGGGCAAGTCTGCTTACAAGCCACGCCCCCGCGCAAGGCTTCACGGAAAATGTAGACTCTGGGCCCGCGGCCTCACTGGCCCACCGACTTGCAAACCCCGCCCCCGCGCAAGTCCTCCTGGGAAGTGTAGTGCCTGAGCCCGTAGCTTCACCTTCGCTTGCTTGTAAACCCCGCCTCAGGGCGCATGTAGGAGCTTTGGATTCCTTCCTTTTGTCTCAAATCCATGGTCATACAAGCTGTGTAAAGACTGGAGAGGCTAGTGGAGGACTGGATCTTAAAACGGCTAAACATTCTCAAGAAAAAAGTCTGGTTTCTTCACGCAGATAGGTTGGGGAGGCAGTTGAGCCCAATTTACAGTCAGGTGGAACTTCCGCCCGCTCTCCCGACACCAAAGGCAGGTGCCCGAGGAGCTGTAGACCGAAAGAACAGTCGGTATGCAGTAAAAGAAACAAAGCAAAAAAGTGCTGCTGCCCCGGGGGTGAAGGGGAAGGATCTTGAGGGTGGTAGTGGGAGGAGGCTAGGTGAGCTCAGAAAGCAGAGTTTACTCCCACTTCTCCACTTAACCTGAGATGCACCGGCCGTTACAGTGCTAAATGCCCAGCAGGTGATGTTTCTCCTTGCTAAGTGAACAGTTTCCAACACAAACCTATCAACAGCAAGCCCTGCTCCCGGCTGCCGCCCACTCCACAGACGTCCATGCCAGTCTCTCCTCTGACCTCTGGTGTCTCACATTTCTCCTGCCTGGCAGTTTGCCTAATTCTGGTAATGAGAGGTCAGAAGCAGAGGGATGCAGCTGGAGGGGCAGAATACGACTAAACCCTGAGACAGGGGGGCAGCCTAAGTCCTATGAGGGGCGAGGGAGTGACCTCCCGCTCAGAACCCTGCCAGCCTGGACAGAGAACCAGGCCTTAAGCTCTGAGGAAGGAAATGAGCAGAAACCTCCTCCAGACCAAGCTTCACAAAGGTCCTCACACTCAACCAGGAATGTGTTTAAAAACAGACTTTTTGCAGGCCCACCCAGACCTGGATCAAGTAGAGGTGAGACCTTGGAACACTTATTTTTCACTCAGTGATTCTGCATATCGACATGAGGAAAGATCATCAACAAATTACCACGACACAAAGCTCACTTCAGTGGATCCTTTGCTCCATATTTCTTTTACCAGCCAAAGTCTCCTGCCACAAGGAACCACAGTCAAGGCACAAAGGTTAGAAGAGGAGAGGACACAGTCCTGCTGAGGTGGTAGGAGCCGCCGAAATGCCCACAGTTCACTGCAGTTTCTTGTCTTCTGTGAAGTTTCCTCAAGCAGCAGACAATCCAGGTGGTTTTAGTTTGGTTTGCATGCATCACTTTACCTTGACAACACAGGTGCCTTACAGGTTTGTTTTGGCCTAACGTTAAAATGGCGTACATTCTCTGAAAGGGCGATGACCAAGGGTGAAGGATGGTGACATACACGTGGAAGGCTGTTATGAACATCAGCTCCAGGTCAGATGCACAGGTAAAAGGAAGCTGCCTGTCTGCCCCTTCCCGACACACATCACCTCTTCTACCCTGTCCTCAAGGTGAGAAAGACTCCACTTCCTTCCCCTTTGCACTGGACACCTGAGCCAGGTGACAAAGCTGACATTTGGGAGCAGCAACTGGGTAACAATGTTTAAGGCCGGAGCTTTGGGTAGATAGCCTTTCTCTTCCCTTTAGTACCTGACTCTTCTCCCAGCTCCCACGGAGAACACTGCATGGGTGGGTGTGTCTTGCAGGGTTGCTCCCACCTGGTCTCCCTCATCTCTGAGAGGAACAAGATGAACAACTGAGACAAACAACTGTGAGGTGGATAATGAGCCAGTTCTGCTGAAGGCTGAGGCCTGGCTTCCTCTACCCTGTCCTTCTCCCCACACTACCTGTGGCCAATCCTACTCATTATGGGAACCTTACCCTGGGATCAGAAGACTACAGAAACCTCCCTCCCTTCATTAGTTCCTAGGAATCTGTTCCTTTAGCTCTCTTCCCTGATCTTCTAACCTTCCTAATGCACTGACTCTGTCTCCAGAAAAACTCAACTTCTAGACTGAGGACAGCAACTGTCATTCATCCTTTTCCACCTTGAGGTGCAAAGACCCCTGTAGTTTCCCCAAGAACAAGACCACCCTGGGTCAAGGAAGCCCCTGGAGGTTTGTTTCCTCCTCTGGCTTCAGCACGAGACCCTCCTGTTTCTGAACCAAGTCTCTGCTTCTGCCCCAACCTGTCTTTGTGCAATTAGAAAACCTGATGGACAGTGCGGAGTCACACCCTGGGGACCAGCTCCCCACCTGGCAGCGAGGAGGGAGACCCGGCCATGCTCTGTCATGCAGCCCAGGCCTATGGACTTCTCCATGGACACCATCCTAGAGACACAGTGTCTCTCCAAGATGACTCAGCACTGGAGCCCACGACACCGAACGATCCGCCAGGACACAGCCCACAGCTCTGACCCTGCCTTACCCCACTGGGCCCCGCGTCCCACCCCTCACTCCCAGTCCGTTGGGGGCCTGATGGTCAGCGGTGCAGCGTTCTTCCGACCAGCCCTGATGCCTGGGTAGAAGAGAGGCCACAGTTTTTCAGTAAACGTATCCGTGAATGTGTAGATATGCGAGCGGTCTGTGACGTTATAGAAAGACAGTGTGCCAGCCTCGTAGTCTAGAAATATGCCCACTCGCTTGGGTTTCACCTTGATGTGCAAAGGGGTGAACGGTGTCGTGGTGGCCGCGTACTTGTCCCCATTCCACAGCCGCACCCGCCAATAACCAGTCTCAGGGAGCGGCGTCAGTTCGCCCTTGCGGCTTACAGAGTCCCGGCACACGCCCACGGCCCAGTGGGTCTTGTCGCCCACTTCCACCTCCCAGTAGTGCCGGCCGGAGGTGAAGCCTTCGGTAGCCAGGACACACGGGTAGAAGGTGAACCGCTGTGGCGTATCGGGCAGGTCCCGGAGTCTGGTCTCCACAAACTTGACGCTCTTACGGTCCTCCGACAGGACGAGGTTGGGGTGGGCGGTCTCCGGGTCCAGGGTCACATCCGCTGGCGGGAGAAGCCAGAGTGGGGAGCTAGATGAGGATGGGAACAGCTAAAGCCCCTGCCTCACCTTTCCAGCCTGCCTGGCAGAGCCTGGTTCCCTTGGGGGCTGAGGACACCGGGTGCGGTGGTTACGGGAGGGAATGATGGCTTTACGTCCCACTGACCCTGCACTGAACAGTGATCTCCGGACCCTGCAGGGCTGGTGGTCCTGTTCCGGGCCCACCTTCTCCCCCTCTGACACCATCACTTATCTCACTGCCTGGAAAGGTGTAAGGCAGGGTCTGAGGGCTGCAAAGAGTGGGAAGGAGGACGCAGAGTGCATCAGCATTATGGTCTCCTTGGAATCACCCTGGTTTATGACTATTTTCCCTTTATAAACGTGAGACCAGACTCCCTCCCGCTCTCTAGGCCGTCCCAGCTGCAATGGTAAATGAGGTGGTCACGCCACAGATGACTCGGGTACGTTACACCCCTTTCTGCGTGCTGAGCTAGGAAACGGCCGACCTAAGAGTAGGTGACATCCGAGCCTCTGGGGCTTAGGGTGAAGCTGAAGCCAGGCAGGGGCAGGGTGGGCATGGGCATGAAAGGACTGGAGCCGTGGAAGGTAGCAGCTAAGGATTTTCTTCCGGGTGATTCCTTTTACTAATTTTCTTCTGAAACAACTCACCAATTAGCTGTTTAAGAATTTTCCTTAGGGCAAAGTACTGTCGGGGGAAACTGCTGAAGTTCTTTTCCAGCTCTATGGACACTGCCGTCACCTCCATGGTCTTCACCTTCTCACATCTAGGGGGAGAAAGGGCAGGGTCAGGCGAGGTCCAGCCCAGCCAGTATTCAGAGGCTGTGATCTTTAGGGAGAAACCACAGCTGTCCACTTCCCGCTTCCTCCAGAAGACAACCACTTTCTTTCACCCCGCGGGTGGATCCTTATCTTAGAAATGAGCCTCAGGACTTTCTGGGGGCCTTCTTATCTTTCATGCAAATAGATCGCCCCCTCCCTCTCTGGCCCCCTTCCTCCTGTTATCCTGTTAGGACACAAACACTCTGGTTCCTATCACCATTCCCTTTCCAACCACGGGAAAGGATAAGGAATGGTCACTCCTAGGGATCTGTTGTCTACCTAGCCTCGTGGGTGACGGCCTTCCTATACTCTGCCTGACTTTCCCAACCTTACTCCCCCCAGCTCAGGACTGGATTCTCTAGTCTCTAATCCACGGTTTAACTCACTCAAAAAACACGAGAATTACTTACTTTTCCAGGGTACTTTTGACATCCTAGAGGGAATGAGAGAAAAAGGAAAGATTGGTCCTGGTATTCAAGGGTCCTGAAGGCAAAAGGTTCCCCTTCCTCCCAAAAGTTCTAGGTCTATAAAATAGGTGCAGGGCAAATGGAAAGTCACAGGGCAAGGGTGAGCGCTCCAGAGGAGCCGTGTGTTTCTCCTTCTGACCTAATGCTCACTTTCCACTGCCGGTCCTCAGGAAGCTTTGTCATTTATATCTCGTCCCAGTGGTTTCTTGTGTCTGTCTATGCTTCCTGCAAAGGACAGGAATTGTGTCTGCTCTTCACTCTGTCCCCCAAGTGCCAACCACACACTCAGTCTCCTCGAGGATCAGCACAGATCATTCCAGACCGGCAGGAGAGGAATGAACCACACTTCCCCACTGTGGTTCGGTGGCCCCCTGGCACTGGCTAATAAACATTAGTAAATGTGTGCCAGTCCTGACTTGAGGATACTTGGGGTTCAGAAGACAAAGAAGACAAATCTCTGCCCCGTGTGGACTTCCCAGTTTAATGTGGAAAGTGGAGCACATGTAATGAAAGGACAAAGCAGTAAACACCAGAGGACGTAACTCGCTGACTGCAAGGCTGGTCTCTAAGATAAAGGACTATACTCCCTGCCACCTGCTCCACCAACACCAGGCATCTGCTTAGGAGGAAAACCCAAACGTCCTAGAGGCGTCACTGACACAACCAAGACAGTATGACTGACACAGAACGCCAGGTGTCCTTTAAAGTCCTCTGTTTAAGCACTTGACAGATCAGGTTCTAGGACTGGGAAGCAGCGGCAGCTGCATTTACGCAATCAGAATGCGGTTTGCACTACGCGGATCAGACACTTCTCAAAGGAGCCCATTTTCCTCCCAGTACACAGTCCTTTGGTGAGACATAATCGCTGACGAGACACAGTAACACTGTGGTTAGGTTATGGAGAAACCAGGGAAACCTTTCCGTGGAAAAGGAGCCTCTGCGTCCGCTGTCTGAACCGTTCTCTGGGAAGCAGAGCGAGCGGACGCCCTGGGCAAAGCTACACTGCGTGCACGAGACCCGGGGCGAACCTTAAGCATCTCGAAGCCCGACTGCAAGCACTTGCCCTCCACCTCGGCAGCCAGGTGAGCCAGGTCCCGGCGCTTGTCCCCGAGCAGGGCGGCGTTCTCTCGGAGTCGCTGCAGGATGTCCTGTTCCTCCTCCTCCAGCCGCGAAAGCAAAACCTGCTGCTCCTCATCCAGCCGTCTGTGAAGCTCTTCGAACTCCTTCAAGATCTGCTGCCGGCGACTCTCCACCAGTCTCTGGGGAGAGAGCGCTGGGGTCAGGCGGGCGGGGCGTGAGGCCACGCAGAGCTCCGGGGAGCAGCTCAGCAGGCGCCCTTCTCTCACTGGACGCCCTCCCCACTGCCCTGGGACGGCCTGGGGAAGGGGCAGTGAAACATCAGTCTTTTTTTGTTGTTGTTGTTGGTACCAGGGATGAAACTCACAACCTCACGCCTGCCAGGCTGCTGAGCCCAACTCCCGGCCCTATTTTTTTTTTTCTCTCTCAAGGCAGGGTAGCACTATGTAGGAAACATTAGTCTTTTAAAAGACATTTTTTCTTCAATAAATTCTCAAAGTGTTGTCCTTTTATGTTTTAATACAATATATTGAAGATACAAGAACTCATTAACATGACAGCTACGATTACAGAGATATCACTGCTATTCCTGACTCCAAAGTTTAGCTTACGCAATCTGTTAAGAAAAGTACAAATACTGGAACGTTAAAGATAAGATTGGCATTATTTGTATAAGACTAGAAATTGGTAAGAACCAGAGAGCTGGAATATTATCAGAATCAATAAGCTTGTAGTGGGTGGTTACGAAGTATAGATGTTGATTTCAGGGCCGAATCTGTTAAAGGGTTTCAGGTCACTTCAAAGAATTGGCAGTTCCCATTTCAGGAACAGGTTCTGAAAGTCTGTTAATCACTTAGTTGTTTGAAATTTGAAATACATTTTGTCTATGCCAGCCCATATACTTAAACCTCTAACACTTTTGGGGGGAGGGCTGGGGATTGAACCCAAGCTTTCACCAGGGCTGCAGCCACAGAGCTTCTTAACTTTTTTTTTCCCCATATTTTGAGACAAGGTCTAAGTTGCTCAGGCTGTGCTCGAATTTGCTAACCTCCTGCCTTGGGGTTCCGAGTACTGGGATACAGACCTGAGCCCCTGTGCCTGGCTGAGGCTGTGTTCCCTTGAGACATTACCGGATGTTACGATTTTGAGGTAAGCGGCCTTCGCTGTCTGAGTCACAGGAACCTCAGTCTGAACACTACGGCACCGCTGATTATGGCACATGTAGGCAGGTGTAACACTGTAAGTACACTGTAGTCTTTCAGGGTAGTCAAGGCCCAATACTTACACACTGGATTTTAGTATAAATTACTACTATGGTAATATGCAGTGGTCATGGTAGTCTCTTTAAAATTATATAGATTATTTATCTGTAATTTTCACTTTGGTATAGCTAATCAGAATTTTTGTGTTTTTCCTGTGCTGGGGCTGCAGGGCTGGACTAGCGAAGCACTCTGCTACTGAGCCACACGTCCGGCCCGGCACACTGTTTTAAAGGGAGCATTTGATCTGATTCTGGAGGTAGAGATGACAGCTAGGGAGGAGGAAAAATTCAAATGGTTACCATAGGAATGTTCTGTGCCACAGTTTCTGAGACCACTGCAATGATAAGTTATAATAAAAAGGATAGCTCTGTTAAACTCATCTTTCTTTCCATTGGGGGGGGCGGGTACCGAGACTTGAACTCAGGACCTCATGCTTGTCAGGCAGGCACTGTGCTGCTGAGCTAAATCTTCAGCTTTTTGTTTGTTTGTTTGTTTGTTTGTTTGAGACACAGTCTCGCTATGCATTTCAGGCTGGCCTTGAACTCACTTTGTAGCCCAGGCTGGCCTCAAACTCATAGCACTCCTCCTGCCTCAGCCTCCTGAATGTTGGGATTACAGGCGTGTGCCACCATGCTAGGCTATTTTTGTTTTCAGACAGAGTCTTGCTGTGTAGTTCAGGCTGGCCTCAAACTCACAATGACCCTCCTGCCTCAGCCTCCTGAATGCTGGGAATACAGGTGTAGGTCACTACTCCCAGCTTCTCTTCTACACTTTACCTTCAAGAAGGTGACCAACAGAAAAAGGGAAATCAGTGACTGAGAATAAGCTCCATTTGTACACATTTTAAATTTCTCAGGTATCCTCCAAAAGGACAAAAACTTCTGTTTAAAAAAATGTATCTTTACGCTGAAAGTTAGTTCACATTTTAAAAAAGTTCAAACATTTGCTTTGGTAAAATAGGCAAATACTGTACTTGCTTTCTGTTGAAATACTGCCATTTATTGTTTAAAATATTAGTATTTCTACTTTAAAACCCATATTTAATTTCTTGACTCCTGACTCCCAACACTCATTAATTACTTCTGGGGGCTTTAAACAAGGTCAGATTTCTGTGCTGTCTTTGAACTTGGAGCTGCGCTTTTGTGCCACGTCCTTCTCTATTTTCTCTGCTTTAAGCTCATCGAGGAGGACAGGGACACTTGCCTGCTCATCATGGTTCTCCAGAGTTAAATGTGGGGTCTGGCCTGTTCCTGGGGCTGAATAAATACCTGCTGGCTCAGGAGGAACCACCCCCGTTTTGCCGCTTACTGGCTGTAAGGATCTGCGGCCAGACGCTCAGTCGAGGTCTCTTTGTGTGTAGGGGCGATGACACCGACCCCACAGAGTATCCAAGTCCACCTGCATCCGCGGTGGCCGCGGGGTCTTCTCTGTGTCTTGCTGCTTCTCTATGCCTCTTTTGTCCCAAGTTTGCCGGAACTCTTAGACCTCCAACCTGGGCAGAACCCTAAGCCTTATACAACCTTGTCAATTTGGAATGTCATGAACACCCCATAAATTAATGCCCAGAACTCAATACTAGTTACTATTTTTGCTAGCACTACTGATTTTCTAGCCAATAGAAGAAATAATTTAGACACCCAAATACTAAACTACAGACAAGGTAATGCTTTTTGTTTTGTTTGGTACTGGGGATCGAACTCTCAGCCTCATGCTTGCCAGGCAGCTGCTTATGCTGCTGAGCTAAATTCCTGACCAAATAAGGTAATGCTATGAAACAGATAAAAAATTATATGAAATTTAAGAAAGTTAATTTCTTTTTTTTTTTTTTTTTTTTTTTTTTGGTACTGAGAGTCAAATGCAGGAACTTGGGCTTGCCAGGCAGGCACCTGTGCTACTGAGCTACATCTCCAGCCCGAAAGTTAATTTCTAAAGGGCCAGGAAAGGTTGTCTAAGAGGGAACTTTTATCCCAGGATGGATCCCAGGTGAAAATTAGATCTATAGGTAGAGGATGGGGATGGGAAGAACACTCCAGGAATAAATGAACATAACCTAACTTACTTGAGTGCTGAGAATGTGGCCCTAACATTACTAGGAAGTTCCTAAAGCTGTTGGTGAGTCCCCAGCCTTGTTCTTCCCTGTGAACTTTCTAGAAGATTCTCTCCTTAATCTGAGAAACTCCTACCCCTTCTTTTCTGTTTTTGTGACATACAGTCCTCCTATGTAGTCCAGGCTGGCCTTGAACCTGCAGCAATCCTCCTGTCTCAGCCTCCAGAGCACCAAGATTAGTCCTGCACCATCCTTGGCCTATCTTTGCATTCTAGCAGAGACCAAGGGGCAAGATCTCCCTCAACTTACCACAGGTAAAATACTTTATCTGTCCTTCGGCTCTTACGTCCTTATCCTCAATACTTGATTCATGACAAGTAATTGAGTACTGCATTTACTGACAACCAAGCCTAATAAAGTATCATTACTTTTGGAAGAGCACTGTTTCTCTAAAAGCCAGAACTGGATTCCTTAAATTGGTGGATACAACACAGTGTGGTTAATTTTCTCACAGGCGAACACCGCGCAGAGCAGCCCGAACAGCACGGCACCCCCGGCTTTACCTTGAGCTCCGCGGGCTTCTTCTCCTCGGAGGACTTGCAGCGGCTGACTTCCTGCAGCTTCTGCTCCAGCGGCTCCAGGCACTTCTGCAGCTTCTCCTGCAGTGACGGGGGAGTGGGAGAGGTGACCCATGGGCTGGCCAGTAAGTCTGGTGCTCACAGGTTATTGTTATTATCATTTTGTAGTGCTGGGGATTGAGCCCAGGCACACTAGGCAGGTGCTCTACCATTAACTTCGCCTCCAACTTCAATTCATCATTTTGAACCATTCATTTCCATCCAACCCCTTCCTCACTTCTGTATTAATCTGAGATGTTGGTTTTCTCCTCCCCACCATGAGCTCCCCTCCCTGCTCACCGACTTCCTCCCTTTGAACTTGATAGCTGTCAAGTTGCTACCAGTCTGTGCCCTTCCCCAACTCTACCCACTTCTCACACAGAACTGTCAAAACTCCGCCACAGCCAGCTTTTGGTGGCCATGCTAGGGACTGAACCCAGAGCCCTGTTCCTGTGAAGCACACGCTCGTCCACTGAGCCACGTCTCCAGCCCAAAGCTATTTTGTGCACCCTTATATTAGATCCTTCTTTAAGGACCTCACATCCAACTCTCACCACCTGTAAATAACGTGACAGCTTGATTCCTTATACAGTAAGTTACCGCACACCTTACTTTGAGCTCTTGTTAATACAATTGAACAGAGTATATGACAAACTTAAAATCTCCAGTTTGTATTACTCAGGCTTTTACAGTTTCCCAGTAATAAGTTAAACTAAATGCCACATCACCCATTATTTGAGGAAGACACAAACAACAAACGGGTCCCACTTGGTCTCGTGGGAACAGTTTGAGGCGATGTCGCCTATTCCAGTATGGTACCAGTGGGAAAACGAGGAGCATCTCTATCGGGGAGATAGAATGAAAAACCCTAATACTTTTCAGTTCTTCCTAAGTTTGATCTTCTCCATATGGATTCATTCATTTGTGAAACATGATATATTCCAAGACCACACATACCAATATTCACCCATAAGATTCAAACATGCTGCAAAATTTCTGGCCCGCCTCCCCCGACCACGTAGAAGACAACTGACCAGCAGGATTGAGTACGGAGTACCAAGTATCCCTCTACACCGCTCTGGAACTAAAGTGAGGACCACACGGCCCTGCCCTCAGGAACTCGAACCCCTCAGGCTATGATGCGTGCTGTGCCGCTGCTCGTCCCTTCCCCCCTTAGGCATCACGTGTCCGGGTGCCCACCTTGTATTCCTGCGTCGCATCGTCCAGTGGCACGACGGTGTGGGCCCGGTGGGTGTGGGAAATGGCACAGATCAGACACACAGCTTCCTGGTCCTCGTAGCAGAAGAGACTGAGCGCCTCATGGTGCTGCGGGCAGAGGCTCTCGTCCCGGATCTTCCTCTTGACGGCCTGCAGCTGCTTGGCAATTTCCACCATGCTGCCCAGTTGCCGGTTGGGCCGCAGGCTGCGGTAGCGGGACGTCTTCCGACAGACGGGACAAGGGAAGTCCCTCTCCAGGTCCTCCCACCAGCGCGTGATACAAGCTTTGCAGAAGTTGTGTCCACACTCAATGATGACGGGATCCTTCAGGTACTCCAGGCACACCGAGCAGCTGGCCTCCACCTGCAAGTTCTCCAGAGCCGCAGCTGTGGAGGCTGCAGAGGCTCCGGCCTCTAACAGACTTGTCTCTTCCATTATTCACTTGAGGGTAGGGAGGGAGACAGGGAAAGGAGAAGTATTAGTAGTAAGCTGATATTTGCCCCCATGTTAAAGATTAACTCCAGATCTAGCCCGACTTCCTATTTTCCACCTTTTCTTCCACTAAATTCATCTTTGTTTGTCCATTTTTCAAACTTGTGACTTCCCACCATCAACCCTTTTTTTCTCTTCAGCAAAATGACACACAGCCCTGTCTCTTCTTTCTTCTGCTCGCTCTATTAGAAACAGAGGCTTCCTCTGGTTCTAGCCTCACGTACTTCTCTCAGCCCAGGCTCATTCCACTTCTTAGACCCAATGGTTCTAGGCCATTGTATCCTAGTTTCACATAATTTAAAAAATGATAAACAAAAACGGAGTGTAGGAAGTGAGAAGTGCCGTGTAAAGCCAGTATGGATTCCTTAAAGTCTAGTGTCACAGAAGAGATCATTACAGCCCATTGGAAACTAAGCCCGATTCTCTGCTACTCCTTTCTCTCAGAGGATAACACATTCAATAAGTCAGGCAAAGGTAACAACCTCTTTTCTGGAAAATCTGAACTGCTTCACACAGCTCATTTGTACCTGTGCACATCCGGACACTTGGAATTGCTGGACACTGATAAACACACAGCACTTCCGCTAAAGAGCACACTACTGAGCGTAATTTAGGGACAAGGACTTTCTGGAGAGTGCAGACAAGTCTGCTTAATCTAAATATTCAGCAGGGACTGGAGTCTTTCAAAACAGCTACTGCAAACTAATTCCTTTGAACACACTGTGTCTCCAACACACACGTTCAGGAGTGGTTGGGAAATAAAAGAAAACGGGCAATCAGTCTCCCTCAGGTGAAGCCTCAGACTTTGACATCGGACTGATTTATAAAAGAGAAGGCTGCTCTCCCCACTCCATGCTGAAAACATCAACACTTTAATCCAGGAATAAGTCGGTTTTTCTATTCCCGTATT
>RJWM01021876.1:0-34577 GCA_004363535.1 Dasyprocta punctata
AGACAACAACATGCAATGTATGTACCATTGTTGCCCCCTCTTTGATGTGTTTTCAAATATTGTCTAATTTTTTCTTTTCTTTTTTCTCTCTTTGAAGTAAAATGGATTTAAAAAATAAAGGAAGAAAAACATATGACAAAATTTAATATTACTTCATGATAAAATCTCTAAACACATATTGTCTCCCTAGTATAAAAAAATAATAAAAATTAAAAACTGAAAGTAATAAGATCCAAAATGTACAATAGATACTGTAATAATGAAAGGGAAAGAAAGTGTTCAAAAAGAAAGAACTGGGGTATGGGAAAGGAGAAAAGAAAGAAAGGCAAAGATTATATGTATGTAGTTATACATATATGTGTATGTATGTATATGCATGCAAGAGAGATAACTGTACTACTAATCTCTGTTAGTGCTGCCATTGTTTGATTGTTTGATCATTTTTTATGCCTAGATTTTGTAACCTGAACAACTACTTCTAAGATAACAGTATGAAATATATTAACTAGTGTTAATTTTCTACTATTTTTTGAAACACTGCATCATTTCACTTCTATTCTTTTTTTGTTTTGCCTTTTAAAATTACATGCCCCACGAACCTCAGATTGAACATGCCCCATGGACTGCTGATGGAACCAGCCCCCGTGGACCACGAAGAAAAGCTGCTCCTGTGGAACTTGCCTCAACCAACTGATTCCACTGATACCCAGGTTGTGGCCAACAGCCAACTCCAAGCCTGCTCTGTTTTGTGATTCCCCTTGGCAAAGGGAAGCAGGGGCACTGATAAATTAACTGGCCTGATTGTGGATGAAGCCAGTGCCCCCAAAGTGAGGGTAAGATCTGGTGAGTTACTAGTTTCAAGGAGATATTATTGATCAGGCCTCTAGTGCTATCTCCAAGAAAAGTTCACAGTTATTGTAAACTACAAAAACAGAACGAGACTTCACCCTCAAAGTGACTCCTGCGTGGAAGGCTAGAGTTAGAGAGCAAACCAAGGGCAGCACCCACCATATTGCTAGGCAGGGTTTAATCAGGCACCATTTTGGGAAAAGATTAATGGTTTAAGGCCAAGCAACAGAACGACAACAGAAAAATTCCACTTCATGGTTTCCAGTGTTATTTTCCCACAGTAACTGGGTAGGAGACAGCCATGGAAAGACAGATGCAGAGAGGGTGTGGGCTAGAAACAGATCCCACAGAGAAATTTGAACTCAGTCTGGGAAGAACACTGGTCCTGCCCTCTGTGATGAGAAACCAGGTCTGGCATGTGTGGCTTTCAGAAGTGGCAGGCTCTGAAGGTGCAGTCATAAAGTCCACCAGTCTGCTTGAACCCCGGCCTTGCTGCCAATATCCAGCAAAGACCAGTGGTTTGATTCCTTTCCTCATTTACCATGGCAAGCAAGGACACATCTCCACATAGATTGCCACACTCTAGGGTGTATGGACAGAAGGGCTTTGGAGTGAGAAGGGTACCTCAAAAACACACAGGTTAAAAATCTAGGCAAAAAAGAATCATGACTTGCTCAATTCCAAGACTGCAGATCCTGGAAAGAAACTACTTGTTAAAAAATACAAAGGAAGTTTTCTTTGGGCTCATTTTTTCCCCTCTCTCTTTCATTTTCCTTCATGTGTGTGTGTGTGTGAGGGGGTTGGGCCTTTTTCCTTTTTTTCTCACTTCAACTATTTTTTCATTTTTCTTTTGCTTTTTGCTTCTTCTTTTTATTTGTTCTTTTCTGCTTATTTTTACCTAATACTAAGAATTTGATTTTGCTCCCAACAGGATTCTTTATCTAATTTTTTCTCTTGCTTCTTATCTTCCATTAATTTTTCAGCTTCTACTTTTTTCATTCTCCAGTTCCCCACTCCTCTTATTTTTGCTAGCTTAACCATTAAGCTTTACAAATTGTTAGATAATTAACTCTGTTATTACTATTTAATATTGTTCTATTGTGATGGTATAGTTGCTACATTTAGCAGATATTTCCTGTATGTGTATATTTGGTTTGTCTCAATGTTTATCCTAAACTTACAGATCTCTTTTCCATGATGAATGATGGCATATTACAGGTTCTTAAGGACTGTCAATATCTAGTTTGAATTTGATGTCATTAATGTTGCTGATATTATTGCTATTGCTAAGGTGATGTAATTACTTCATTTAGTCAGTTTTTTCTGTATACAATTATCTGTATTTCCTTTGGTCATTGACAATACTGAGTCTCATTACTGGAGAACTGGGTTCTGGGTCAACTACACTACAGTCTCGCCTCCAAATAATCATAGTTGTTCTCATTCTGGGACTAAAGCAAAGGCCCATATTTAGCGATGTTTACAGTGCATCACTGAAAGGTAGACACACTAAAGAGATTTCCATTCTAGCAACAAAATTTTCCACTATAATGACCTCAGAAATTTCAACACAAAAGAAACAGAAAGAAAACAATGGAAACATGAGAAGACAAAACAAAATACCTCCAAAAAGTTCAGCCTCACCAAAATTGATCCATGGGACATTGAGGGGGAATAAACCAAAAGTCACATAACTGAATTATTCAAAGAGATAACAGAAGAGATTCAAAAACAGATCACAGGGTGCTTGGCAGGCTCACAGAAGATACAGTTAAACAGATAATAGACTTAATGATTAAAACAATAAGCAACCTTAGAAAAGACACTAATAAAAAGCTAGCTGAACTAAACAAAATGATACAAAAAATTAGTGACCAATTTAGTAAAGAATTAGAGTCCAAGAAAAGGTACCAAACAAAAATTTAGGAGACTAAAAACTCTTTGAAATATGAGCAACAAAAGCAACCAGTGTGAAGACAGTGTGTCTGAGTTAGAAGACAGGGATTCTACTGGAGACGAATTGTTGAAATATACATAAAAACAATAAAAGAACAAGAAAAATGGACCCCACAGCTGCTAAATGACACAAAAAAGACTAATAAAGATTAACTGGAATCAGTTAAAAATCAGAAGAAAGCACAAGTGGCATTAAAATTTGTTTACAGGGAAAAAAAGCAGGAAATTTTTGAGCTAGGGTGGAGGCACTTAACATAGAGATAAGTGAGGCATATAGAATCCCAAATAGCCACATTAAGTAAAGCACTTCTCCATGACACATTATAGTCAAAATCCCAGAAATCACAAGGACAGAATCTTAAAGTTCTTAGAAAAAAGCAAAAGATTGTTAATAAAGGTAAACCTATTAGAATTACAGCAGACTTCTCAACACAAATTTTTTTTTTTTTGCGACACCGGGGATCAAACTCACAGCCTCACGCCTGCCAGAGAGGCGCTTTAGCTGCTGAGCCAAACTCCCAGACCTGGTCTTTTGAGGCAGGGTCGCACTGTGTAGCTTAGGCTGGCCTTGCGCTCGCGTTGTAGCCCAAGCCGGCCTCGAACTCACAACGCTCCGCCTACCTCAGCCTCCCGAGTGCTGGGATTAAAGGCTTGTGCCACCACACCCGGCTTCAACACAAATATTAATGGACAGAAGCCCTTGAAGCCTTACAAGAAAACAACTTCCAACACAAACTACTATATCCTACAAAACTATCTTTCAAAATTGAGGGGGAAATATGATATTCACATGACAAACAGAACATTAAGAAATTCATGATTATCAAATGATCACTCCAAAAAATTTTAAGGACATTCTGGAAAGAGACAATGGAACTAATAATGCCAAAAGAATTATAGTCTGAATATATCAGACAGGGTGAGTAGTTAAGTAGAAAGGGGAAAATGGGAATCAGCATCAATAAAATAATGCAAAAAAAGGAATAAGTCAATATCTTTTAGTAATAATTTCCAATATGAATAGTCTTAATTCTCCAATCAAAAGACACAAACTGGCAGAATGGATCCAGCAACAAAATTCAATGGCATGCAGTATAAAAGAAGCATATTTAACCACACAGGAAAAAATAAAAGGATGGAAAACAATATGCCACGCAATGGGAACCTGAAAAGAATCAGGAGTAGCTATCTTATTTTCAGAAAAAAGAGAACTTCAAGTCAAAACTTATCAGAGGAGGCAGAGAAGGTCATTAAATATTGGTTAAGTGTCTTATTTTCTTACTTTTCTTACTTTTTCTTGTTGCTGAGACAAAGTACTCAAACTCAAAGTTAAAGGAGGAAAGTTTCATTTAGCTCACAGTGTGTAGAGGTTTCATTCATAGCTGGTTGGCTCTAAACAAGGGTGGCATGGCAGAGGGGCATCAAAGAGGAGAAACAGTTCATGGCAAGCAGAAGGCAGCAAAGCAGTGAAGAACCAAGTAACCACAGCAGAAAGAAGTAAGTAACCACAGCAACTCTCTCTATGCAGGGTACCTGCCCTTAGATTGGATAGCACTCACACCCAGAGTGGGCCTTCTCGTTATCCACACTCAGAACAATGCCAAAACAATCAGTGGACTAATTTAGCAATCACACACTCCTAATCCCAGTATCACACACTCTAGATTCAGCAACCACTGAAAAAGCCCAAGCTATGACTTCATGAGGCTTTGGGGAGACATCTAATCACAAGTTATTACATTAAGGGAACAATTAAACAAGAAAAGATAACAATTATAAACATATATGCACCAAACACCAGCAACCCAACTTCATAAAACAAACACTACCAGACATAAAAGATCAAAAAGGCATCAACAGGGCTCTGCTATGGGGATCAGGAGGATACTACTTAGCAAGAAGACAAAGCATCTCCTCCTGTGAACTGGACTTCTCCATGGCAATCTGAAGGAGACAACTCAGCAATAAGACAAAGCACACCCTCCTGTGAACTGGACTCTGCCATGGGGATCAGGAGGAGACTACTTAGCAAGAGGACAAAGCACACCCTCCTGTGAACTGGGCTTCACCATGGGGATTGGGAGGAGACTAGTCAACAAGAAAACAAATCATGCCCTATTGTGAACTAAGCTCCACCCTATGAGAGTATAGATTTTGAAGGCAGAGGCTCCAGCAGCACAGTCTGGGAGTGCGCCCTCAATAGCTGTGCATAAGATCCAGCTCTATCCAGTCCCGCATCTCAGCACAACACACCAGGGGAATGCCTGGTCAGCTTCCCAGGACACAGAGGTACTGAACACAGCCCACCCCACAGCCCCAGAGCTGCTCATCAGGGACTGGCCAGCATACCTGCAGGGCCTTAGAGAACTTGAGCTCTGCCCATCAGAGCAGAAGGCACAAGCTCCATTGTTCAGGGTTCCAGCCTGTGCAGCAGGTCATAGAGGTTGCGCACCCACCCAGCCAGGAGCAAGTGCCTGGCAATATATGCCTGGGACTCGCCTGGGCTTGCCCAGCATGACACTCCAGAGGTTCTGAACTCACAACCAGATGCAAGGTCTGGGTGGTGCCACACTCCAGGGTGTGCTCTGCCTAGCTGCCTGGGTCCCAGAGGTCTCGGTCCCCACCCAGTAAGGTGGAGGATCCAGCAGCACACTCCAGGAGTGCGCCTTCACTAGCTGCACAGAGGATCCAGTTCTACCCAGTCCTGTGTCTCACTGCAAACCACCAGGGGAACACCCGGCCAGACTCACAGGACACATAGCCCAGCACCCCAGAGCAATCCAACAAAGTACATCAGGGGAACACATGGCCAGCCTCACAAACCACAGAACACAAGGGTCCAGCACCATACTCTGAGAGTGTGCTCCAGCTAGCCACAGGGATATTGGAGGATTGAAGCTCCAGTACAATTCATTGGGAGGCTGCCTGACCAGTCACACAGGTCTCAGAACAAAATGACAAAACGAAAAACCAAGAGGCAGGCTCAGTCTCCTAGCACACTGAGAAGAAACCCAACAGACACGGAATTGGAAGACACTGAGAGTCACACAACTAAACTTTTTGAAATGATAGCAAAAGCAGTAAAGAAACAGCTCCATGAAGCTATAGAGAAACTCAAATCAGAAATAATCTCTCAGCTAAAAAATGAAATGACAATCATTATGAAAGAAATGTATGTATCTAAAGAAGAGCAAGATGAAAAAATAGAAGAACATGAGAAAATGATGGAAACTTTGAATGAACAACATTAGACACAAATGGAACGTACATGAAAAAGCAGAAGTCAATACTAATGACTGGGAAGACTATTCACAGAAATAATAGCAGAAAACTTTCAAAACATAGGAAGAGAATCTGAAATACAGGTAACTGAGGCATACAGAATCCCAATTAACCATAAACAAAATAAACGTTCAACCAGACATATAATAATAAGGGTATCAGAAATACAGCACAAGAACAAAATAGTAAAAGCTGTCAGAGAAAAGAAACAGATCACCTGTGAAGGAAAGCCTATCAGAATCACGGCAGACTTCTTAACACAAACCTTAAAGGCAAGAGGAGCTTGGAGTGAAGTATTTCAAATCCTGAAAGAAAACAACTTTCAACCCAGATTGACGTACCCTACAAAATTATCCTTAAAAATTGATGGAGAAATAAGATACTTCCATGACAAAGAACAACTGAAGACATTTATGACCACCAAACCAACACTACAAAAAGTACTGAGAGACACTCTAGAAAGAGACAAAGTTAGCTACACTCTTAAGAACAATAATAAAAGGAAACCACTAAGCAGCGTAAATAATTAAACAGAAAATGTAGAAAACTACCAACAGATAGATATCGTGACAGGGATGAGCCAGTACATATCAGTTATACCAATCAATGTAAATAGTCTCAATTCACCAATCAAAAGAAACAGACTAGCAGAGTGGGTTAAGAAACAAAATCCAACAATATGCTGTGTACAAGAAACACATTTCACTCAAAAGGAAATTCACAGACTAGCAATCAAAGGCTGGAAAACAATACTCCATGCAACAGGAACCCAAAAGAAAAGCAGGCGTAGCTATTATACTTGCAGACAATGTGAACTTCAAACCGAAAACAATCAAAAGCGATACACAAGGTCACTACATAGTTGTTAGGGGAAAACTTCAAGAGGAAAAGATTACAATCATAAATATATATGCACCGAATATGGGAACTCCCAAGTATGTAAGACAATTCTTAATAGACATGAAAAACCAAATAAACAATAGTACAATTATAACAGGGGATCTTAATAACCCACTGTCACAGGGAGACAGATCAGCCAAAGAAAAAAATCAGCAAAGAAATAACAGAACTGAATCAAACTAATGAACAAATGGACATAGTAGATGTGTATCAAGTATTCCAATTATCAACATCAGAATAAATATTCTCAGCTGCACATGGGGCATTCTCTATAATAGATCATATGCTGCTTCACAGAACATGCTTAAGTAAATGCAAAGGAACTGAAATCATTCCACGCATATTATCTGATCATAGAGCAGTAAAATTCGAAATGAATGACAAAAAACCCTACAAGAACCCAATAAACACATGGAAATTAAATAATACTCTTCTAAATAACCAATGGGTCACAGAAGAAATTAAAGAAGAAATTAAACAATATCTACAATTAAATGAAAATGCAAACACAAATTACCAGAACCTGCGAGAAACAACAAAAACAGTCCTCAGAGGGAAATTTATAGCACTAAACTACCACATCAGAAAAATGGAAAAAACACACATAAACAACCTAATGATGCACCTCAAACTTCTAGAGAAAGAAGAGCAAGTCAAGTCCAAAGGCCAAAGAACAGAGGAAATTATCAAGGTCAGAGCAGAAATTAATGCAATTGAAACTAAGAAAACAATACAAAGAATTAATGAATCAAATAGCTGGTTCTTTGAAAGAGTAAACAAAATTGATAAATCGCTAAGCAACCTTATAAAAAAGAAGAAAGAAAAAACTCAGATTCATGCAATAACAAATAGAAAGGATGAAATCATGACTGACCTATGGAAATATAGAAGATCACCAACATGTACAATGAAAACCTTTACTCAGATAGATTCAATAACACAGAAAAAATGGACAGATTCCTACAAACCCATGAATTACCAAAGCTGAATCAAGAAGATGTAAAACTGCTGAATAACCCAATTTCAGCTAATAACATTGAAAATGTAATTAGAACCTTACCAACAAAGAAAAGCCCAGGCCCTGATGGATTCACTGCTGAATTCTACAAGAAATTTAGGGAAGATTTAATGCCAACACTCCTCAAACTCTTCAATGAAATTGAAAGGGAAGTAAGTCTCACTAACTCATTCCTGGAAACAAGTATTACCCTAATACCAAAAACAGAGAAAGATCCAACCAAAAAAAAAAATTACAGGCCAATCTCCCTTATGAACATAGATGCAAAAATCCTCAACAAAATAGTGGCAAATAGAATACAGCAAGTTATCAGTAAGATGATACAACATGATCAAGTGGGATTAAACCCAGGAATGCAGGGATGGTTCAGCATATGCAAATCAGCAAATGTAATACACCATATCAACAGGGCCAAGGACAAGAAACACATGATTATCTCAATAGATGCAATAAAAAGCTTTTGACAAAATCTAGCACCCATTCATGATAAAAACCCTACAGAAAATTGGAATAGATGGTCTCTACCTCAACCTGATAAAAGCCATATATCATAAATCAACAGCCAACACCTTACTAAATGGAGAAAAACTTAAAACTTTCAAACTAAAATCAGGAACAAGACAAATATGTCCATTGTCACCACTCCTATTCAATACAGTTCTGGAAATACTAGCCAGAGCAATTAGACAAGAGAAAGAAATAAAGGAAATAAGGATAGGAAAGGAAGAAGTGAAATTATCACTCTTTGCAGATGATATGATACTCTACATAGTAGAACACCAACACTTCATTGAAAGACTTCTAGATGTAATAAGCAAATACAGTAATGTTTCTGGATACAAGATCAACACTCTGAAATCAATAGCATTCCTGTACACAAACAACGAATTCACTGACAGAGAAATAAGGGAAGCCACAACCTTCACTATAACATCCAAAAAAGAAAAAAGAAATACTTAGGAATCAATCTAACAAAGGAAATAAAAGATCTATACAATGAAAATTACATTACTCTGAAGAAGGAAATCGAAGAGGATTTCACAAAATGGAAAGATATTCCCTGTTCATGGATAGGAAGAACAAACATCGTGAAAATGGCCATTTTCCAAAAATTATTATACAGATTTAATGCAATCCCAAACACTATACCACTTGCCTACCTCACAGAGCTGGAGAAATCATTCCTGAAGTTCATCTGGAACCTGAAAAGACCTAGAATGGCAAAGGCAATTCTGGGCAACAAAGGGAAGGCAGGAGGCATCAAAATCACCGACTTGGAACTATACTACAAATCTACTGTGATAAAATCAGCATGGTACTGGAATCAAAACAGACTGGAAGCTCAATGGAATAGATTAGAAGACACAGCCACAATTACAAACACACTCAGCCACCTCATCTTTGACAAAGGGCCCAAACATGGACATTGGAAGAAAGATAGCCTCTTTAACAAATGGTGCTGGAAAAACTGGCTTTCTATATGCTGTAAACTAAAACTAGATCCATGGCTATATCCATGCACTAAAATAAATTCAAAATGGATCAAATATCCAAATATTAAAACAGAGACACTAAAATTACTAGAAGACAAAGTAGGTAAAAATCTTGATCACATAGGAGTAAACAGAGAGTTCATGAACAAAAATCAAATTGCACAGGAAACACTTTCCAGAATCAACAACTGGGATCTCATCTTACTGAAAAGTTTTTGCATGTCAAAGGAAATCTCCAACAGAGTGAAAAGAAAACCCACGAACTGGGAAAATATCTCAGCAAATTGTCCATCAGACAAAGGACTTCTATCTAAAACATATAAAGAAGTAAAAGAAATCAGGCCCCTAAAATTCAAGGACCCAATCCAAAAGTGGGCATCTGAGATGAATACACACTTCTTAGAGAAAGGAATACACACACTAAATAAATATATGAAAAAATGTTCAACATCAATCGTCATTCAGGAAATGCAAATTAAAACAGCACTGAGATTCCATCTCACTCCAGAAAGCATGGCCAAATTTAAAAATCAACCAACCAGAAATGCTGGAGGGGCTGTGGGGAAAAAGGAACTCTTCTCCACTGTTGGTGAGAGTGTAGACTGGTGCAACCACTGTGGAAATCAGTGTGGAGATTCCTCAAGAAGCTAGAATTAGACATCCCATAAGACCCAGCTATCCTGCTTCTGGGCATTTTCCCAGAAGAATTGAAAACACCATATCACAATGATATTTGTGCACCCATGTTTATAGCAACCCAATTTGTAATAGCCAAATGTTGGAAACAACACAAGTGCCCATCAATCAAGGAACGGATAAAAAAGATGTGATATTTTTATACAAGATATTTTATACAAAATCATGAACAAAAATCAAATTGCACAGGAAACACTTCCCAGAATCAACAACTGGGATCTCATCTTACTAAAAACTTTTTGCATGTCAAGGAAAATCTCCCAGCTGAGTACTATGCAGCTATCAAGAAAGATTGCATTGAGACTTTTATAAGTAAATGGACATGACTTGAGACCATACTCATAAGCGAGATAAATCAAACCCACATGTGTGAATACCATATTGTCTCCCTAGTGTAAGAAACTGAAAAAGTATTATGATCCTAAATATACAATAAATACTATGTAAGGGTAAAAACTGCTCAAAGAGCACAAGTAATTGGGAAGGGAAATAGGGGAAAGAGGGAAGAGAAAAGGAAAAAGATATAAATCTGAATATATGCATAAGTAAGATAACTAAAGCGAACATAGTGCTGAATGTATTAGTTATTGAGAAAGAACAGTTAGTTTTGATTAGATCAACTTTACATGTCTGTATCTGTTAATGTAAACAATCATTTTGAAGGCAATGATATGCAATATTGCAACATTGTCAAGTTTCTATCATCCTGTTTTGTAAACCTGTAATGTTACTGTTGTGCATTTTCTCTACTTGTTTGTCTCTTTTGCGTTTCACCTTTCTTATATGTGTCTTTTTTGTCTTAAATTAAAAAAAGAGACTATAGATTTTGAAAATAGGTATTGATGGTCTTCTGAAATTTCACCATATGTGTGGCGAATTCCCACTTTTCACTTCTTATTGCATGGAATAGAAGTTGTTCTTGCCTCTTTTTTTTAATTAAGAGAAAAAAAGACACATATAAGAAAGACAAAAAGCAAAACAGACAAAAAAAACAGCAGCGAATCCACAACAGTAACATTATAGGTTTACAAAATAAGATGATAGGAACTTGACAATTGTTGCAATATTGCATAGAGTTACCTTCAACAAGATTGTTTACAGTAACAGATATAGACATATAAAATTGATCTAATCATATGAGTATTAACCTATCTTTCTCAATAAATAATTCAATCAGCAGTTCAGTCATTTTACTTATCCTACATATACATATATACAGATTTATGTCTTTTTCTTTTTCCCTTCCTTCTTTCCTCCTGTTCCCTTTCCTAATTATTTTTGCTCTTTGAGCAGTTTTTTACCCTTATGCAGTATTTATTGTAGATTTTGGATCATATATACTGTCTCAATTTCTTACACTAGGGAGACAATACGTTATTTACACATGTGGGTTTGATTTATCTCATTTATGAGTATGGTCCCAATTCATATCCCTTTACTTATAAAAGTCTCAATGCAATCTTTCTTGATAGTTGAGTAGTACTCCATTGTATAAAAATATCACATCTTTTTTATCCATTCCTTGATTGATGGGCACTTGGGTTGTTTCCAACATTTGGCTATTACAAATTGGGTTGCTATAAACATGGGTGCACAAATATCATTGTGATATGGTGTTTTCAATTCTGGGAAAATGCCCAGAAGCAGGATAGCTGGGTCTTATGGGATGTCTAATTCTAGCTTCTTGAGGAATCTCCACACTGATTTCCACAGTGGTTGCACCAGTCTACACTCTCACCAACAGTGGAGAAGAGTTCCTTTTTCCCCACAGCCCCTCCAGCATTTCTGGTTGGTTGATTTTTAAACTTGGCCATGCTTTCTGGAGTGAGATGGAATCTCAGTGTTGTTTTAATTTGCATTTCCCGAATGACCATTGATGTTGAACATTTTTTCATATATTTATTTAGTGTTTGTATTCCTTTCTCTAAGAAGTGTGTATTCATCTCAGATGCCCACTTTTGGATTGGGTCCTTGAATTTTAGGGACCTGATTTCTTTTATTCTTTATACATTTTAGATAGAAGTCCTTTGTCTGATGGACAATTTGCTGAGATATTTTCCCAGTTCGTGGGTTTTCTTTTCACTCTGTTGGAGATTTCCTTTGACATGCAAAAACTTTTCAGTAACATGAGATCCCAGTTGTTGATTCTGGGAAGTGTTTCAAATGCAGTTTGATCTGAGCTCATGAACTCTCTGCCTACTCCTATGTCATCAAGATTTGTTCCTACTTTGTCTTCCAGCAAGTTTAGTGTCTCTGTTCTAATATTCGGATATTTGATCCATTTTGAATTTATTTTAGTGCATGGATATAGCCATGGATCTAGTTTTAGTTTACAGCATATAGAAAGCCAGCTTTTCCAGCACCATTTGTTAAAGAGGCTATCTTTCTTTCAATGTCCATGTTTGGCCCCTTTGTCAAAGATGAGGTGGCTGAGTGTGTCTGTAGTTGTGGCTGTGTCTTCTAATCTATCCCATTGATCTTCAGTTCTGTTTTGATTCCATTACCATGCTGATTTTATCACAGTAGATTTGTAGTATAGTTTCAAGTCAGGGATTGTGATCCCTCCTGCCTTCCCTTTGTTGCCCAGAATTGCCTTTGCTATTCCAGGTCTTTTCTGGTTCCAGATAAATTTTACGAATGATTTCTCCAGCTCTGTAAGGTAGGCAAGTGGTATTTTGATTGAGATTGCATTTAATCTGTATAACAATTTTAGCACAGTGACCATTTTCATGATGTTTATTCTTCCTATTCAAGAACAGGCAATGTCTTTCCATTTTCTGAAATCCTCTGCGATTTCCTTTTTCAGAGTAATGTAATTTTCACTGTATTGATCTTTTACTTTATTTGTTAGATTGATTCCTAAGTATTTCATTTTTTTGGATGTTATAGTAAAGGGTGTGGTTTCCCATGTCTCTCTCAGTATGGTGTTTGCATACAATAATGCTATTGATTTTTGAGCGTTGACTTTTTATCCAGCAACATTATTGAATTTGGTTATTACATCTAGAAGTCTTTCAATGGAGTGCTGTGAGTCTTCTATGTAGAGTATCATATTATCTGCAAAGAGTGGTAATTTTACTTCTTCCTTTCCTATCCTTGTTCCTTTTATTTTTTCTCTTGTCTAACTGCTCTGGTTAATATTTCCAGAACTGTATTGTATAGGAGTGGTGATAATGGACATCCTTGTCTTTTTCCTGATTTTAGGTTTAAAGTTTTCATTTCTTCTCCATGTAGTAAGTTGCTGGCTGTTGATTTATGATATATTGCTTATATCAGGTTGAGGTAAAGACCATCTATTTCGATTTTCTGTAAGTTTTTTTTTTAATCATGAATCAGTGCTTGATTTTGTTGAAAGCTTTTTTTTTTGCATCTATAGAGATGATCATGTGGTTCTTGTCCTTGGCCCTGTTGATATGGTGAATTATATTTGTTGATTTGCATATATTGAACCATCCCTGCATTCCTGGAATGAATCCCACTTGATCACGTTGTATCATCTTCCTGAAAACTTGCTGTATTCCATTTGCCAGCAGTTTATTGATTTTTGCATCTACATTCATTAGGGTGAATGGCCTGTTATTTTCTTTTTTGTTTGGGTTTTTCTCTCATTTTGGTATTAGGGCAATACTGGCTTCCAGGAATGAGGTAGCAAGACTTGCTTCCCTTTCAATTTCATTGAAGGGTTTGAGGAGTGTTGGCATTAAATCTTCCCTGAATTTCTTGTAGAATTCAGCAGTGAATCCATCAGTACCTAGGCTTTTTTTTTTGTTGTTGTTGTTGTTGGTAAGGTTCTAATTACATTTTCAATGTTATTAGCTGAAACTGGGTTATTCAGCAGTTTTACATCTTTTTGATTCAGCTTTGGTAATTCATGGGTTTGTAGGAATCTGTCCATTTCTTCTGTGTTAGCAAATTTATGTGAGTAAAGGTTTTTGAAGTAGATATTGATGATCTTCTGTATTTCCACCAGTTCTGTAGTAATTTCATGCTTTTCATTTCTTATTGCATAGATCTGAGTTTTTTCTTTCCTCTTTTTGATAAGGTTGGCTAGGGGTTTATCAATTTTATTTACTCTTTCAAAGAACCAACTCTTTGATTCATTAATTCTTTCTATTCTTTTCTTGGTTTCAATTGCACTGATTTCTGCTCTGATGTTGATAATTTCCTCCCTCCTTTGGGCTTTGGGCTTGAAATTCTCTTCTTTTTCTAGAAGTTTGAGGTGCATCATTAGGTTGTTTATGTCTATTCTTTCCATTTTTCTGACGTGGGAGTTTAGTGGTATAAATTTCCCTCTGAGGACTACTTTCATTGTGTCCCACAGGTTCCAATAATTTGTATTTGCATTTTCATTCAATTGCAGATATTGTTTAATTTCTTCTGTGACCCATTGATTGTTTAGAAGAGTATTATTTAATTTTCATTTGTTTATGGGGCTCTTTTGGAGCTTTTTGTCATTCATTTCCAATTTTACTGCGCTATGGTCAGATAATATGCATGGAATTATTTCAGTTCCTTTGAATTCACTTAAGCATGTTTTGTGGACCAGTATATGTTCTATTTTAGAGAATGACCCATGTGTATCTGAGAAGAATGTGTCTTCTTATCTTGATGCGTGGAGCACTCAGTACAAATCTACTGGGTCTATTTGTTCAAAAGTTTGATTCACTTCTGTTCTTTGCTGATTTTTTGTTTGGTTGATCTGTCCCTTTGTGACAGTGGAGTGCTAAGCTCCCCCATTATAACTATCATTGTTTATTTGGTTTTTCATGTCTATTAAGATTTGTCTTAAATAGTTGGGTGCTCCCATATTTGATGCACATATATTTATGATTGTAATCTGTTCCTCTTGAAATTTTCCCCTAACAAGTATGTAGTGACCTTCTTTATCTCTTTTGATCATTCTTGGTTAGAAGTTCACATTATCTGCAAACATAATAGCTACCTCTTCTTTTTTCTCCTGGGTTCCTGTTGCAAGGAGTATTGTTTTCCATCCTTTGTTTTTAGTCTGTGAATTTTCTATTGAGTGAAATGTGTTTCTTGTATGCAGCATATTGTTGGATGTTGTTCCTTAACCCACTGTGCCAGTCTGTTTCTTTTTATTGGTGAGTTGAGACCATTTACATTGATTGATATAACTGATATGTACTGATTCATCCCTGTCATATCTTTCTGTTGGTGGTTTTATACGTTTTCCGTTTGTTTGCCCTGCTTAGTAGTTTCCTTTGTTGTTGTTCTGAAGATTGTAGCTATCTTTGTCTCTTTCTACGGTGTCTTTCAGTACTCTTTGTAGTGTTGGTTTGGTGGCCACAATTTCTTCAGTTGTTCTTTGTCATGGAAGTATCTTATTTCTCCATCAATTTTTAAAGATAATTTTGCAGGGTACATCAATCTGGGTTGAAAGTTGTTTTCTTTCAGGATTTGAAATACTTCACTCCAAGCTCTTCTTGACTTGAAGGTTTGTGTTGAGAAGTCTGCCGTGGTTCTAATAGGATTTCCTTCATAGGTGATCTGTTTCTTTTTTCTGACAGCTTTTAGTATTTTGTTCTCGTGCTTTATTTCTGGTACCCTAATAATTATATGTCTGGGTGAAGATTTCTCTTTTTTATGGTTAATTGAGGTTCTGTATGCCTCACTTACTTGTATATCAGGTTCTCTTCCCATGTTTGGAAAATTTTCTGCTATTCTTTCTGCAAATAGTCTTTGCAGGTTGTATTGGGTAATACTATGTCCCCCCAAGTTCTCATATACTTTTGATGGGGCTGAGTTATTGGCTTGTGTTTAGTTTGTTGTCTAGCACAGGGATTGGCAATGTGAATGCTGTACCCTCCAAGAGGTGGAGCTGACATACAATGTAAGGGAAGGTGGGTCTTCCTCTTGAGCTTCCATGCTTCCTTCCTCTCTCTCTCACCAGCACCTTGCTGCTTGTGGCCACCATGAACAGCAGCCCCGCCATGCAATGCTGCCTTGGGGCCAGCTAAGTAAGGACTAAAACTCCTGAGAAACTGTAAGAATAAACCTTTCCTTCCCTAATTTTGAGCATCAGGTATTTTGTCTCAGCAACAAGAGAAAAGTAACTAAGACACAGGTCATTAGTATTGACCCCTGCTTTTTCATTGGCACCTATTTATCTTATGTTATTTCTCTTGGCATCATCTTGCAGCTGTTGAATTGTTGTTTCCTGGTTCCTTGCTATTTTTAAGAGATCTTTTCTTTCATGATCGTACACTTCCCTGCTGTCCTCAAGGTCTGAGGCTGTATCTTCAGCTTCATTCAAGTGGTTTTGCCAACTTTCCATGGAATTTTTCATTTCCTGCATTTCCCTTTGAATCTCCTTCATGCAGTCTATTTGTGTCTTATTTTGTTCATTCAAAGCTTCCATCATTTTCTTATATTCTTCTATTTTTTATCTTAATGTTCTGATACACACAGCATTTCTTTCATAATGATTGTCATTTCATTTTTTAGCTCAGAGATTATTTCTGATTTGAGTTTCTCTATAGCTTCACGGAGTTGTTTCTTTCCTTCAGTTGCTATCATTTCAGAAAGTTCAGTCGTGTGATTCCTAGTGTCTTCCATTTCAGTGTCTCTTGGGTTTGTTGTCAGTGAGCTAGGAGACTGAGACTGCCTCTTGCTCTTTCATTTTGTCATTTTCTTCTGGGACCTGTGTGGCTGGACAGGGAGCTTCCTATTGGATTGCATTGGAACACTGTGCTGGTAGAACTTCAATCCTCCAATATCCCCATGGCTAGCCAGGGCACACCTCCAGACTATGGCACTAGATCCTTGTGCTCTGTGGTCTGCGAGGCTGGCCATATGTTCCCCTGATGTACTTTGTTGGTTTGCTCTGGGATGCTGGGCTGTACAAAGTTTGTATCCTCACTGCAATTAGCAGGCCACACCCCTGGAGCTTGTTGCCAGTGCCTATAACCTGGCCATGTAGAGTTCAGAACCACTGCAAACCACATGGCTAGCAGAGATGCAACCCTGAGGTGTGCCTCTCTACCTTCAGCCTTGCTGGGTGGAGTTTGGAATCTCTGGGATCCAGTTGGCGAGGGAAAGAACACACGAGAGTGTGGCACCACAAGGACCTTGCATCTGTCTGTGAGGAAGTCAGAGCCTCTGGAGCCCAGGGCATGCCTGGGCGTGTCCCAGCCTATGGTGCTGAGGTCTTGCTCCTGGCAGGGCAGAGTTCACAACCTGTAGGACCTGCCATGAAGCCACACCGCTGAACAATGGGGCTTGCACCTTGTATTCTAATGGGCAAAACTCAAATTCTCCAAGGCCCTACAGCTATTCTGGCCACTTCCTGATAAGCTGCTCTGGGGCTCTGGGCTTGGCTGGACTCGGTACCTCTGTGTCCTCTGAGGCTGGCAAAGCATTCACCTGATGGATTGTGCTGGGACACTGGGCTGGGCAGAGCTAGATCCTCTCTGCAGCTAGTGAGGGCTCACTCCTGGAGTGTGTTGCTGGATCTTCCACCTTACTCGGGGGAGGTTGGAGAAGAACATGTATTCTGATGTCGTTTCATGAGACACTCTGTAGACATCTACTGACTCCATTTGTTCACAGGTTTGGTTTAGTCGTGATATATATTTTGGCATTTTTGTCTAGTTGATGTATGTATGTGTGACAGTGTTCTGTTAAGGTCCTGCATTACAATAGGGTTAGTGCTTGTTTGATCTTTCATGTGTCAGTATTTCTTTTTTGTAGTTTGATGCACCTGTATTTTGTGCATGTATGTTTATGATTGCTATGTCTTTTTCTTGGAATCTTCCCTTCTCAAGACCTTCTTCATCTCTTTTGACCTGTCTCGCTTGAAGATCACCTTGTTGGCAAATGGAGAAGCTACCCCTGCTTTTTTTTCCCATTCCTCTTGCATAGAGTATTGTTTGTCACTTTTTGGCTTTCAGGCCATGAATTTCTTTTTTGCTATTGTTATCCTTTGTTGATTTTTATTGTTTTATTTGAAAGAGAGAGAGAGAGAAAAAGAGAAATCAAGACCCAAACAATTAGAAAACAACAACAGAAGCAAAATGACATTCACAATAGCAACAACAACAACAACAACAGAAACAATGGCACCATAGGGTTTCAAAACTAGTAGGAATTTGACAATGGTTGTTATGTTGCACATTGTTATCCTCACAGTAATTGCTCAGGTTAACAGATATAGGCATACAAGATTGGTCAAACCTTATAATTTATTTTTGAGTAATTTCATTCTCTTTTACTATATCTGTGGTTACTTTTGGATCATATTTACTCCTTGAGTTTCTTACACTACTGAGACAATATGATGTTTACATGTGCAAGTCTGATTCATCTCACTTATGAGTATGGTTCCTACTTGCATCCACTTACCTGTAAAAGCCTTGAGTTTATCATTTCTTTTTGGCTGAGTAGTTTTGCATTATGTAAAAGTGCCACATTTCTATCTATTCCTCAAGTGGTGTGCATTTGACTACTATGAACCATGCAGCTATAAATGTGGGTACACATCTATTGCTGTGGTGTGCTAATTTCAGTTCCTCTGGGAAAATACCCAGAAGGGGAATAGCTGGGTCCAGTAGCACCTCTGATCCTAGTTTCTGGGGGAATCTCCAAGCTGATTTCCACAGTGGTTATACCATTCTACACTCCCACCAACAATGGAGAAAGGTTCTTTTTCCCAGACAGCCATGCCAGCATTTGGTATTGGTCGATGTCTTGATGTTGGCCACTCTTTCTGGAGTCAAGTGGTAGCAGCAAGAAGACAAGCATGTCCTCCCATGAACCCGTCAGTGTGTGGGATGGGAAACCAGAAGCACACACCCCTCACCCCTGCCGGTAAGTAACTGGCTGATTCAGAGGACTCAGGGTGAGATGATAGCAACTGAGGTAAAAGAAGTAGCTTGATGCTTATGTTGTTCGATTGACTTTGCAGGCCTGGGGCTGGTGGACTGAGCCATCTATTTGGAGCATGACTGTACATTGTGGCACCTGTGGGGGATTTCCTTCTGCCTTGTCTTTGAAATCCAATATTTTGTTTTGTTATACTGTTTGGTTTTATTCCTGTTTCTGCTAACCTGGGCAACTATTTTGAGGACACAAATGTGCAGTATAACAACCACTGTTAAATTACCATCATCTTGTTTTGAAAACCGATATAGCTATTGTTTTTTGTTGTGGTGGTGGTGATTTTGCTTTTGTTGCTACTTTTTCATTTTATTTGCATCTTGATTTTTCTGTTTTTTCTTTCTTCTCTTTAAAATAAAAAATGTACAATAGTATTGTGAATTGGGCAGAAACTATTCAAAAGAAAAGACAAAGTATGATGGGGAAAGGAAGAATGGGTAAAAGGAAACAATATACATATATACAAGAGAGTTAAGGTAGTAATACAGCTAGCTTCTGTTTGTTCCTTGAGGAAGGTTTTGTGATAATATTGTTTAGACAAGATATGTCGATGTCCTATACTCTGAATAACTACTAGAAGACACCAATATGCAATGTATCAAGTATCCTACTGCCCTGTTTTGAAACTCATTTTCATTGCTTATCTGTTTTTCTCCTTAACATAAAATTTTAAAAAATAAAATAAAATAAAGGATCAACACTAGTGGAAGACCTCAATATTCCAATCACAAATACACCAATGAGACAAAAATTCAACGAAGAAATATCAGAGTTGAACCACACCTTTGATCAAATGGACTTAAGAGACATCTACAATGTGCCACTCATACACATAATACATACACATAATTACACATAATTCTCAACAGCATGCGAAACTTTCTCCAAAACAAACTACATATTACAATAACACATGCTTCACTAAATGCAAAAGAATCAAAATTATTCAATGCATATTGTCAGATTATAGTGCATTAAAGTAGAAATGAATGGTAAGTAAATGGCATAGGAAGTACACAAATCCATGGAAAATAAACAATTTTCTCCTGAACAAGAATGGCTGAAAGAAGAAATAAAGAAATCAACTAGGATTATGCCAATACAACATATCAGAAATAGGGGACACAATGAAAGCAGTCCTAAGCAGAATGTTTATAGCTGTGAATGCCCACATCAGAATAAATAAGGTCTTAGAAAAACAAGAACAATCTAATCCAAAGTTAGTACAAGGAAGGAAATTATAAAGACCAGGGAGAAATTAATAAAATTGAGACTAATGAAATAATACAAAGAATCAGTGAAATATAGAGGTAGTTCTTTGAAAGAATAAACAAAATAGACAATCTCTTGTCCAATTTAACAAAAAAAGGAAGACCAAAATCAATACAATTAGAAATGAAAAAAGGTGAACACTGCCCAAACCCAAAAGATCATGAGCAACCACTTTGAAAATCTATACTCCAGTAAATTGGAGAATTCAGAAGAAATGAGTAAGTTTCTAGATACATCTTAATTAATACTAATTACCAAAACTGAATCAAGAAAGATCTTATTTATTCGGGCTTGGTCTGTCTTTCTGACTTGAAACCAACAGCAAAGGACAAGGAAGGTAGTGGGTGAGAGAAGCCAGCGATGTGGAACCAAGGAGGCCATGCAAGGTTGGGAGGAGGCAATAGGACAGGGGACTGGGAGCAGCCTTGAGTTCCTGTGAGATCACAGGAACTAGGAAATCAGTGCAGAGACAAAAAGAGTAAGGAGACATGGGTGGGACATCTAGAAAATGGGTAGCTAAAGACTGGCTACAGTCCAACATCCATAGGGCAGGGTCAGTCCTGTGTCCAGTCCAGCACTAATCTGCTGCAGGCTTGGTGGGGCTCTGATTTAGACACTATCACAGAGCAGGGGACATGAGAGGAATTTTATTTAATTGTTTTTCTTTGTGTGTATCACTCTCCGTTTACTGTCTGTTTTTTAATGTTTATACATATATTTTTGTTCTATTTGTCTTCTTTCTCTTTTCTCAACTGTCGTTCTTGATCTTATGATCTCTTCACATGAGTGAACATTGCCTCTAGTTTTGCTGATTTGCTTCACTAATCTTTTGCTTTCTCCTTCATTCTTTTTCTCCTGCCCTCTTTTCCAGTTTTCCAAAGCTTGCATAATCATCCTTTGTCCTTCAGTCATGCTATGACTATTTTTCTCTTGATTTATCTCTCTATTTTGTCCTCTATACCACTTAAATTTCCCCACTACAGAGTAAAATCACTCTACTAGGGAAAAATTTATTGCATACAAGTTCTGATTTATGTTGGGTTCTGTTTTATAGCTGTAGATTGCCCTTATGGATAAGCATATCAAATCAAGAGTTACCTCAGTTTGCCAGATTCTAGGTCATGCATGATGCTATGACTATTGATAATTGCAATATTTTAACTAGGATGCCATACTTGTAATTAGTTGTTCCCCCTTCTGTAAAAATACTGTGACTGTCAGTGGCCATAAGCATCATCATAGTGCACTACCAAAGGACTGGATGCTGAGCCAAATAGATGACAACAACTCATTCTTAATAAATTGAGAAGGTGGGAACTTGGAACAGACAAAACAACCACCTCCTACACATAGAAGACACCTCTGAAGAACAGATATTTCCGAAGGAAACTTCAATATGAGAGATAAAGCTACCTCCCATAACAAATATAAAGGCATCAACACAGAAAAAAATAATATAAAATGACAAGACACAGAAGCAAAATCCAACCTTAAACCTCCAGTCCACCTAGGACAAGTCCAAGGGACAATGAGGTAGAAGAAAATGGAGGCTATCCATTGGAAATTTCTGAAATGATAGCAGCACAAGTTTAAAAAATTAGGTGCACAAGACTATAGAGGAAATAATATCAGAAATAATCTCCCAGGTTAAAAAAAAAGTGGTGACTATATGAAAGACTTACACAGCAATTCTAGAATAGACATAGATTAAAAAAAAAAACAAGAAGCATAGAAAAACAATGGAAACTATGAATGGCCAAGATAGAAAAGAAGTAGAATCCATTACATAGACTCAAACAGATATCCAGGAAGTTAAAAATTCCACTGAGAGTTTGCAAAGTCGCCTGAATGAAAGTGAAGACAGAATGTCAGACCTGGAAGACAGAGTTGCAATCACGAAAAGAAAATCTCTGAAAAATAACAAGAGACAACAAGAGACCATGAAAAAATAATCCAACAGCTTTACATGTTGCAAACAAAAATAATGTAATTTTGATTGGAGTCCATGAAAAAGCAGGAGATGAGACAAATAACATAAAAAAAAGTGTTCACAGAAATAACGGTAGAAAATTCCCATATATGGAAAAAGTATTTGACATTCAGATTAATGAGGCAAATACAAATCCAATTAACCATAACCCCCAAATAAATCTACACCAAGGCATGTAATATTTGAGATTTCAGAAATCCAGCACAAGAACAGAATATCAAAAGACGTTAGAGAAAAGAAACAAACCACCTATAAAAGAAAGCCCAAGAGAATTAGAGCATACCTCTCAACACAAACCATCAAATCAAGAAGACCATGGAGTGAAATATTCCAAGTCCTGAAATAAAATAACTTCCACCCAAGATTGATTTACCCTGCAAAACTCTTTCAGAACCAGTGGAGAAATAAGATACTTCCATAACAAAGAAAACCTGAAGAAATTCATGACTCTCAAACCAGCTCTACAATATGTTCTGAAAGATATTCTAGAGAGAGACACCAGTGTGCACAAATCCAAGAACACCAACAGAAAAAAGTCACCGGGCAGGTTAAGCAATTAAACAGAGGCAAATACAAAAAAAATAATATGACAAGGTTAAGCAAATACATGTCAGTTATAACCATCAATGTAAATGATCACCATTCACCCATCAGAAGAAACAGGCTGACAGAATGGATCAAGAAGCAAGATATGACAGTATGCTTCATACAAGAAACAATTAACTCAGAAAAAAACTCATATCTGTGGTCACTCAGGAATTCTTGCCAAGGCCTTCAGGGATTGGGAATCTGTACCCAGGGCCCCACAGTGATCTAGGAACCCTCAATGAGGCCCATGGGGACTGAGATTCTACCCCCAGTAATGTTCCCACACCTGGAAATCATCTCTGAGATCCACAAGGACTGGGAGCCTGTGATCAGTGACTCCCAGTCACCTGGGACCCCTCAGCGATGCTCACAGGGATTGACAGTCTGTGCCCAGTAACTCACACACACCCAGGAGTCAGCTCTGAGACCCATGGGGACTAGGATTCTGTGCCTAGTGACCTGCAGTCATCCAACAACCCCCAGTGAGGCCTGTGAAGATTGGGAGTCTGTACCCAACAACTCACCCAAACGTGGTAACCATCACTGAGGCCCATGGGGATTGGGAGTCTGTGCCCAGTGACCCACCCATACCCAGGAACTATCTCTAAGGCCTGCAGGAACTGGAAGTTTGTGCCCAGTAAGTAACAGTCATCCAGGAACCCTCAGTGAGGCCCACAGAAATTGGGAGTCTGTGCCCTGTGAGCCGTCCACACCAAGGAAAAGTCTCTGTGGCCTTTGGGGATTGGGAGTCTGTACCCAGCAACTCATCCACACCTGGGAACCATCTCGGAGGCCAGTGAGGACTGGGAGCGGGTGCCCAGTGACTTACCCACACCTGGGAGCCATCTTTAAGGCTAGTGGGGAGGGGGAGTCTGTGCCCTGTGACCCAGAGTCAGCCACAAACCCTTGGTGAGGCCCATGGGAACAGAGATTCTACACCCAGTGACCTCCCCACAGCCAGGAACCATTGCTGAATCCCACAAGGACTGGAAGTCCATGCCCAGTGACCTGCAGTTATCTGGGAACCCCCAGTGAGAACCTCAGGGACAGGGAGTTGGTGCCAGTGACCCACAGTCACCTGGGAACCCATGGTCAAGCCTTCTGGGACTGGGAAACTGTGCCTAGTATCCTGCTCAAGACCAGGAACCATAAGAGAGGCTTGTGAGGACTGGAAGTCTGGACTTAGTGGCCTCCGCATTCCCAAGAATCATCTGTGAGGGCAGTGGGGATCAGGAGTTGGCACAGAGTGACTCACAGCATTGAGCAATCCTCAGTGAGACCCACTGCTGGACAGGCTGCCAGCACAGTAAGCAACTAGGACTTGACAACTGACTGACCCACAGAAAAACAAGAAAATGCCAAAACAAAAGAACAAAACGTAATCTCAAACTTCCAGCCCATCCAGATCAAGTACAGGGGACATAGACAAGGGTAAAATTGGAAATCACACACCTGAAAGTTCTGAAATGATAGAAACAGAAGCAAAGAACAACTTCCAGAAGTTGTAAAGGAAATTAATCAGAAATAATCTCTCAGGTAAAAACAGAAATGACAAACATAATGAAAGAATGGTGAGTATTTCCAAAGAAGCCAGAGATAAAAAATAATGTAGGAGCCTAGGAAAGTGATGGAAACTTTGAATTAACAATACAGGAAACAATTAGAAAACATGAAACAGAGTCAACCAGATAGCCAGTAAATCAAAAATTCCATTGAAAACTAGAAAAACCACATGAATGAAATTGAAAACAGACACTCAGACGTTGAGGACAGGATTGTACCTAAGGAACATGAAAGGGAAGATCTCTTAAACATCACAAATAACCAGGAAATAACACTACTACAGCTGCAAAATGATGCAAAGGGAAACAATATGAGCCTGATAGGTGCCAATGAAAAAGTAGACAACACAAATGACATGAAAAGATTAATTTGAGAAGTAATAGCAGAAAATATGCCAAACATAGGAACAGAAACTGACATAGAGATAAGCAAGGCATATACTTGTGCAAGGAGCCACAACCAAAATAAATCTACATGTCAACATATAATAATCAAGATCCTAGAAATTCACCATAAGAACAGAATATTAAAAACCATTAGAGAAAATAAACACATCACTTATAAAGGAAAGCCAATCAGAATCACGGAAGACATTTCAACACAAAACATCAAGTCAAGAAGACCATGGAGCAAAGAATTTCAAGTAATGAAAGAAAAAACATTCCAACACAGATAGATGTTCTCTGCAAAACTATCTTTAAAAATCAACATGAAAAAGATACTTCCACAAAAAAGAACAAATGAAGAACTTTGTAATCACACAATGAACTCCACAAAGAGCACTAAAAGGCATCCTAGAAAGAGATAAAAATGACCATAATTACCATAAAACAACAGAAAGAAACCAACAAAGAGGACAAGCAATGAAACAGAGGAGCAAACGGGAGCCAACAATACAAAGACAACATGACAAAGCTGAGACAGAACATATCTGTTATAAATATCAACAGAAATGGCCTCAATGTACCAATCAAAAGAAACAGAATGGTGGACAGGACTAAGAAAAAAAATCAAACATTAGGTTCCACACAAGAAACACATTTAACTCAAAAGGAAATTCATAGACTAACAGTTAAATGATGGAAAGCAACACTCTATAAGAAAAAACTCAGAAAAAAGTGGCGGTAGAAATGTTACTTGCTAACAATGTGATCTGAAGCCAACATGATCAACAGAGATAAAAATGGGAAAGCTTAGAGAGGGAGCGGTAACAATCATAAATTTATCTGCATGAAACATGGGAGTACACAACTATGTAAGACAAATATTAAACCACAGGAAACATCAAGTAAGCAATAATACAGTTATAATGGGCAAACTTACCAACATATTGTAAAAAAGACACAGATGAACAAAATGTCAGCAAAGAAATAACACAACTCAATCAAACTTGTGAACAACCACAACTAATAGATGCATAGAGAGTGTTTCATACAATGAAGGAAGAATAAATATTCCTCTCCTCTGCACATGGGTCATTCTCAAAAATACACCATATACTAGACTGCAGAACATGCTTATTTAAATGCAAAGGAATTGAAAGTATCTCATGCATATTATTTCACCATATCACAATAAAATTGGAAATAAATGATGAAAGGAACAAAAAAGCTCCATAAAACTATGGAAATTAAGCAAATCTCCCCCCCCAAAAAATGAGTCAAAGAAGAAATTAAAGAAGGAATACAACAATATCAACCATCCAATGACAATGCAAACACAACTTACCAGAACCTGTGGGACACAGTGAATGCAGTCTTCAGAGGGAAAGTCAGAGCACTAAATTCTCACACCAGGAAAATTGGATGAGCACAAGTAAACAACCTAAGGCCGCACCTCAAATTTCTAGAATGGGAAGAGCAAGTCAAGCCCAAAGCCCAAAGAAGGGAGGACACTGTAAAGATCAAAGCAGAAATCAATGCAATTGAGACTAAGAAAACAATCCCAAGAACTAATGAATCAAAGAGTTGTTTCATTCAAAGAATAAATAAAATCAAGAAAGCCCTAGCCAGTCCTATCAAAAAGAGGCAAGAAAAATCTCAAATCTACACAATAAGAAATGAAAAGTGTGAATTCGCCACAGATCCGGTAGAAATTCAGAAGACCATCAATACCTATTTTCAAAATCTATACTCTCATAGGATGGAAACACAGAAGAAATGGACAGATTCCCAGAAACATGAATTACCAAAACTGGATCAAGAAGATACAAAAGTCCTGAATAGCCAAATATCAGTTAGTAAACTTGAAAATGTAATTAAACACTTACCAACAAAGAAAAGCCCAGGTCCTGATGAATTCACAGCTGAATTCTACAAGAAGCTTAGAGAAGATTAAACACCTATACTCCTCAAACTCCTTAACAAACAGAATGGGAAGCAATTCTCCCAAACTCGTTCCTGGAGGCAAGTAGTACCCTGGTACCAAAACCAGAGAAAGACCCAACCAAAAAAGAGAACTACAGGCCAATCTCCCTAATGAACACAGATGCAGAAAGCCTCAATAAAATACTAGCAAAATTATTTGGAAGGCAGGAAATTATCAAGAAGATTGTACACCATGACCGAGTGGCATTCATTCCAGGAATGCAAGGATGGTTCAACACATGCAATTCAATCAATGTAATAAAGTCTATTAACAGAGCCAGAAATAAAAACCACATGATCATCTCTATAGAGGCACAAAAAGCTTATGATAAAATCCGACAGTCATTCATGGTAAAAGCCTGGGGGAAGTCAGAATATGTGGTCTTTACCTCAGTCAGATACAAGGCATCTATCACGAACTGACAGGCAACACCATACAAAATGGACAAAAACTGCAAGCTTTCATTCTAAAATCAGGAACAAGACAAGGATGTCCACTATCACCACTCCTATTCCATATCATTCTAGAAACTTTAGCTAGAGCAATTAGACAAGAGAGAGAAATAAAAGGAATAAGGATAGGAAAACGTGAAGTTAATTTATCATGATTTGCAAAGGACATGACACTCTACATAGAAGACCCCAAAAACTCCACCAACAGACTTCTAGACTCAATAAACAAATTTGGCAGCGTAGCTGGGTAGGAATTCAACACTCGAGTGTCAATCACATTCCTGTACACAAATATTTCACTGAGAGACAAATTAGGGAAACCACACCCTTCACAATAACATCCAAACAAAAAAAATAAGGAAATCCTTAGGAATCAATGTAACAAAGGAAGTAGAAGACTGATACATTGAAGATTACAGTCCTCTGAACAAATCAATTAAATAGATTATCAGAAAATGGGAAGTTACCCCTTGCTCATAGAAAGGAAGGACCAACTACGTGAAAACAGCATACGCCCAAAATACTTACACAGATTTAATGCAATCTCGATCAAAACACCAGTAACATGCCTCACAGATCTAGAAAAAAGCACTCCTCGAATTCATCTGGAACCAGAAGAGACCTAGATTAGCCAAGGCAATCCTGGGCAACAAAAGCAAGGCGGGAGGAATCACAGTCCCTGAACTGAAGTTTTAGTTAAAAGCTGCTATAGTAAAATCAGCATGATACTGACAAATAAACATACCAGAGGATCAACAGGAGGAATGGAAGATATAGACACAGCTAGAAACACACTCAGTCAACTTATCTCTGACAAAGGACCCAAACATGTTTACTGGAAGTAAGACAGTCTCTTCAACATGTAGCACTGCAAAAAGTCGCTCTCCACATGCCAAAGACTTAAACTAGACCCATGCCTATTATCATATACTCAACTAAACTCAAAATAGATCAAACATCTAAATTTTAAGACAGAAAGACTAAACCTACTGGAAGACAAATTAGGTAAAACTTCGAGGACCCAGGGGCAGGCAAAGCTTTCATCAGCAAAAAGCAAAGTGTGCAGGGCATGGTGATGCACGCCTTCAATCCCAGCACTCAGGAGGCTGAGGCAGGAGGATCATTGTTAGTTCGAGACCAGCCTGGGCTACAAAGTGAGTTCAAAGCCAGCCTGAACCGTATAGTGAGAACTTGTCTCAAAAAATAGGGCTGGACATTCAGCTCAGTGGCGTAAGTGCCTGCCTAGCAGGTGCGGGGTTGTGTGTTCGATCCCTGGTACCAAAAATAAATAAATAAACAAAGACCAAACTGCATGGAAAGTACTTCAAAGAATCAACAATGGGGATAACATCTTATTAAAAAGAATTTGAACATCAAAAGAAATCACCAGCAGAGTGTGTAGAAAACCCACAAATTTGGAATAGATTTTTGCATAGTCCATCAGAAAAAAGGTTTTTTTCTAGAACGTGTAAGAATTGAAAAACATCAGGCCCCAAATTTAAAGACCCAATCCATACATGGGCATCTGAGATGAATACTTACTTCTCAGATGAAGAAGTACAAATGGAAAATAAATACATGAAAAAATGTTCATCATCATTGGTCATCAGAGAAATGCAAATTAAAACCTCACTGAAGTATCATCTCACTTCAAAAAGAGTGACCAACATCAACAAATCAACCAATAATAAATTCTGAAGGGGCTTTGGGGAAATCCTCCTACATTGCTGGGGAGAGTGCAGACTGTAAAACCACTGTGGAAATCAGTGCAGAGATTCCTCAATAAACTAGGGCTAGATGTTCCATTTGACCTAGTTATTCCCCTTCTGGGCATTTTCCCTAAAGACTTGAGAACATCATACTACAGAATTATATGGGCTTCCATGTTTGTAGCTGGACAATCTGTACTAGTCAGATCTTGTAGAGAGCCTAAATGCTCATCAACTGAGGAATGGATAAACAAGATGTGCTATTTTTATACAAGGTAGTACTACTCAGCTATATAGAAGGATTAAATTGAGGTTTTTGTAGGTAAATGGATGCAACCAGGAATCATACCCATAAGTGAAATAAATCAGAGTCACATGTGTAAACACCATATTGTCTCATTGATGCAAGAAACTGAAAGTAAATAATATCCAAAAATTTACAATAGATACTGTGAAAGGGAAATAAAGTGCTCAAAGAGCAATTACATTTTTTGATCAATTCCTCATACCTGTATCTGGTAACCTGAGTAACTATTTTGATGATAACACTATGCAATGTAGCAACCATTTTTAAATCTTTTTATCTTGGTTTGATACCCTGTATCACTATTGTTGTTGTTGTTGTTGTTATTTTTGATGTTAATATTCTTTCACCTTAGGTGTTGCTTTTTTGTTTGTTTGCTTGATTGCCTTTTGATTTTTCAGTGCTTTTTTGTCCTTTAAAATTAAAAAAAAAACCTATCAACATTGAAAAACACAGGTCCTGATGGTTCTATAGCACAGTTCTACAAAAATTTAGAGAGGACTTAATGCCATTATTCCTCAAACACTTCTATGGAATTGAAAGGAAAAGAATACTCCCAAAATCACTATCATGCTATCTAAACCAAAGAAGGACCCAACCAAGAAAGAGAACTATAGGCCAATCTCCCTAATGAACATAGATGCAAAAATCCTCAATAAGATACTGGCAATCAGAATGCACCAAATCATCAAGATTATACACCATGACCAAGTAGGACTCATGTCAGGGTTGCAGGGATGGTTGAACATACACTAATCAATAAATGTAACACACCGTATTAACAGATCCAAGGACAAAAATCACATAATCATCTCAATGGTTACACAAAAAATATTTGCAACGTTCAATGCCCATTTGTGAGAAATGCCCTAGTGAAAATTAAATATATCATCCTTATCACTATCTGATAAAAGCTGTCTATGATAAAATAACAACAAACATCATACTAGTTGTCTTAGTTACTTTTTATTTGTTGCCGAGACAAAATACCTGACACCCAAAATTAGGGAAGGAAAGGTTTATTTTTACAGTTTCTCGGGAGTTTCAGTCCATTAGTTGGCTCCAAAATAGCATGGCATGGCGGGCCTGCTGTTCATGGCAGCTGCAAGCTGCAAGCTGCTGGCAAGACAGAGAGAGAGCGGAAATGGAAGCAGAAACGCAAGAGGAAGACCCGCCTTCCCTTACATTGTATGTCGGCTCCACCCCTGGGTGGGCATAGCACTCACACTGCCAGACAACAAACCAATAACAAACCAATAACTCAGCCCCATCAATATTATATGAGGACTTGGGGGTACATAGCATATTACCCGATACACTAGTCAAAACCTGAAAGCTTTCTCTCTAAAATCAAGAACAGGACAAAGATGTCCACTATCACCACTCCTATTCAATGTAGTTCTGGAAATACTTTCCAGAGCAAATACATATTAGAGAGGAAGACAGTTCTGTAATTTCTTTGCTGATTTTTCATTTGGTTGATCTGTCTCTCTGTGACAGTGGGGTGTTAAGATCCCCTGTTACAACTGTGGTTGTTTAGTTGGTTTTTCATCTCTATTAAGAATTGTTTTACATAGTTGGGTGCTCCCATATTCGGCACATATATATTTATGATTGTAATGTCTTCCTCTTGAAGTTTTCTGCTATCAAGTATGTAGTGATCTTCTTTATCTTTTTTGCTCATTCTTGGTTTGAAGTTCGCATTGTCTGCAAACATAATACCTACTCTACTTATTTCATGGTTCCTGTTGCATGGAGTATTGTTTTCCATCATTTGATTTTTAGTCTGTGAGTTTCCTTTTGAGTTAAATGTGTTTCTTGTACACAGCATATTATGGGATTTTGTTTCTTAACCCAGTCTGTCATTCTGTTTCTTTTTATTGGTGAGTTGAGAACGCTTGTGAACAAATGGACCTAGCAGATGTGTACCAAGTGTTCCACCCATCAACATCAGAATACACATTCTGCTCAGCTGCACATGGGTCATTCTCTAAAACAGATCATATATTGGTCCACAAAACATGCTTAAGTAAATGCAAAGGAACTGAAATAATTCCATGCATATTATCTGGCCATAGTGCAGTAAAATTGGAAGTGAATGACTAAAACATACACAAGAACCCTATAAACACATGGAAATTAAATAATACTCTCCTAAACAATCAATGGTCACAGAAGAAATTAAAGAAGACATTAAAAAATATCTACAATCAAATGAAAATGCAAATAGAAATTTCCAGAACCTGTGGGACACAAGGAAAGCAGTCCTCAGAGGGAAATTTACAGCACTAAAATCCCAAATCAGAAAAATGGAAAGAACACACATAAACAACCTAATGATGTACCTCAAACATCTAGAAAAACAAGAGCAAGTCAAGTCAAAAGCCCAAAGAAAGGAGGAAATTTTCAAGATCAGAGAAGAAATTAATGCAATTGAAACTAAGAAAACACTACAAAGAATTAATGAATCGAAGGGTTGGTTCTTTGAAAGAGTAAATAAAATTGATAAACCCCTAGCCAACCTTAATAAAAAGAAGAAAGAAAAAACTCAGATTCACGCAATAAGAAATGAAAAGGGTGAAATCACTACAGACCCTGTGGAAATACAGAAGATCATCAACACCTACTTCAAAAAACTTTACTGACATAGATTCGATAACACAGAGGAAATGGACAGATTCCTACAAAACTATGAATTACCAAACCTAAATCAATAAGATGTAAAACTGCGGAATAACCCAATTTCAGCAAACAAAATTGAAAATGTAATTACAACCTTACCAACCAAGAAAAGCCCAGGTCCTGATGGATTCACTGCTGAATTCTACAAGAAATTTAGGGAAGAGTTAATGCCAACACTCCTCAAACTCTTCAATGAAATTGAAAGGGAAGCAAGTCTCCCTAACTCATTGTTCGAAACAAGTATTACCCTAATACCAAAAACAGAGAAAAACCCAAGCAAAAAAGAAAATTACAGGCCAATCTCGCTAAGGAATATAGATGCAAAAATCCTCAATAAAATACTGGCAAATAGAATACACCAAGTTATCATGAAGATTATACACCACAATCAAGTGGGATTCATCCCAGGAATGCAGGGATGGTTCAACATATGCAAATCAATAAATGTAACACACCATATCAACAGGACCAAGGACAAGAACCACATGATCATCTCAATAGATGCAGAAAAAGCTTTCAACAAAATCCAACACCCATTCATGATAAAAACCCTACAGAAAATCAGAATAGATGGTCTCTACCTCAACCTGATGAAAGCCATCTGTCATAAACCAACAGCCAGCATCTTACTAAAATGAGAAAAACTGAAAACTTTCAACCTAAAATCAGGAACAACACAAGGATGTCCATTATCACCACTCCTATTCAATATAGTTTTGGAAATATTACCCACAGCAATTAGACAAGAGAAAGAGATAAAGGGAATAAGAATAGGAAAGAAAGAAGAAAAAATTTCATTAATTGCAGATGATATGATACTCTACATAGAAGACCCCCAAAAATCCATTAGAAGACTTTTAGAAGTAATAACTAAATTTAGTAATGTAGCTGGATACAAGGTGAACACTCAAAAATCAATAGCATTCCTGTACACAAACAATAAAGTCACTGAGAGAGAAATAAGGGAAACCATACCCTTCACTGTAACATCCAAAAAAACGAAATCCTTGGGAATCAATCTAACAAAGGAAATAAAAGGTCTATACAGTGAAAATTACATTACTCTGAAGAAGGAAATCGAAGAAGGTTTCACAAAATGGAAAGATATTCCCTGTTCATGGATAGGAAGAACAAACATCATGAAAATGGCCATTTTCCAAAAATTATTATACAGATTTAATGCAATCCCAAACACTATACCACTTGCCTACCTCACAGAGCTGGAGAAATCATTCCCAAAGTTCATCTGGAACCTGAAAAGACCTAGAATGGCAAAGGCAATTCTGGGCAACAAAGGGAAGGCAGGAGGCATCAAAATCCCCGACTTAAAACTATACTACAAAGCTACTGTGATAAAATCAGCATGGTAATGGAATCAAAGCAGACCTGAAGATCAATGGAATAGGTTAGAAGATACAGCCACAACTATAAACACACTTAGCCACCTCACCTTTGACAAAGGGGCCAAACATGTACATTGGAAGAAAGACAGCCTCTTTAACAAATGGTGCTGGAAAAACTGGCTTTCTGTATGCTGTAATCTAAAACTAGATCCATGCCTATCATCATGCACTAAAATAAAGTCAAAATGGATCAAAGATCTGAATATAAAAACAGAGACACTAAACTTACTAGAAGACAGAGTAGGTAAAAATCTCGATGACATAGGAGTAGACAGAGAGTTCATTAACAAAAATCAGATTGCACGGGAAACACTCCCCAGAATCAACAACTGGGATCTCATCCTACTGAAAAGTTTTTGCATGTCAAAGGAAATCTCCAACAGAGTGAAAAGAAAACCCACGAACTGGGAAAATATCTTAGCCAACTGTCCATCAGATAAAGGACTTCTATCTAAAGCATAGAAAGAATTAAAAGAAATCTGGTCCCTAAAATTCAAGGACTCAATCCAAAAATGGGCATCTGAGATGAATACACACTTCTCAGAGAAAGAAATACAAATGGCAAATAAATATATGAAAAAATGTTCAACATCAATCGTCATTCAGGAAATGCAAATTAAAACAACACTGAGATTCCATCTCACTCCAGAAAGAATGGCCAAGATTAAAAAATCAACCAACAACAAATGCTGGAGGGGCTGTGGGGAAAAAGGAACTCTTCTCCACTGTTGGTGGGAGTGTAGACTGGTGCAGCCACTGTGGAAGTCAGTGTGGAGATTCCTCAGGAAGCTAGCATTAGAGATCCCATTCAACCCAGCTATCCCTCTTCTGGGCATTTTCCCAGAAGAATTGAAAACATCATACCACAGTGATATCTGTGCACCCATGTTTATAGCAACCCAATTTGTAATAGCCAGATTTTGGAAACAACCCAAGTGCCCATCAATCAAAGAATGGATAAAAAGATGTGGTATTTTTATACAATGGAGTACTACTCAGCTATTAAGAAAGATTGCATTGAGACTTTTGTAAGTAAATGGTCATGACTTGAGACCATACTCATAAGTGAGATAAATCAAACCCACATGTCTCCCTAGTGTAAGAAAAGGAAAAGTATATATTATTCAAAATCTATAATAAATACTATGTAAGGGTAAA